>JAACNH010001358.1:0-28736 GCA_019447015.1 Hymenochirus boettgeri | reverse complement strand
AAAAGGTTGGACTAGATGGACTATGGTCTTTATACACCTCCAATACTAATGTTACTATGTAACTGTTAGACAGAACATTATGGTAGGGTATAAAGGTTGGACTAGATGGACCTATGTCTTTATACAACCTCCAATATTATGTTTACTATGTAACTGTTAGACAGACATTATGGGTAGGGTAATAGGTTGGACTAGTGGATGTATGTCTTTATACAACCTCCATATATTTTGACTATGTTAACTGTTTGACAGACATTATGGGTAGGGTAATAAGTTTGGACTAGATGGATGTACTCTTATACAACCTCCAATACTATTGTACTATGTAACTGTTATCAGACATTATGGGGGAGATAAAGGTTGGACTAGATGGACTAGTGTATTATCAACCCCAATACTATTTACTAGTAACTTTTATACCAGACATTATGGTAGGGTATAAAAGGTTAAACTAGATGGACGTATGTCTTTATACAACCTCCAATAACTATGTTACTATGTAAACTGTTACCGACATTGGGTAGGGTAAAAGGTTGGACTAGATGGACGGTGTCTTTATAAACCTCCAATACTATGTTACTATGTCACTGTTAGACTTATGGGTAGGGTATAAAGGTTGGACTAGATCGTGGATTCCTTATACAACCTCCAATACTATGTTATCACTTTGTACAGACATTATGGGTAGGGTATAAAGGTTGGACCTAGAGGAACGTATGTTCTTTATACAACCTCCAATACTTTGTTACTATGTAACTGTTATAACTAACATTATGGTAGATAATACAATTTGGAGGACTAGATGGATGTATATCTTATACAACCTCCATACTAATGTTATAATGTAACTGTGATACAGACATATGACTAGGGTACAAATTTGGACTAGATGGATGTAGTCTTTATACAACCTCCAATACTACGTTACTGTGTAACTGTTTACAGACATTATGGGTAGGGTATAAAGACGGACTAGTATGCCGTATGTCTTTACTACAACTCCTACACTATGTTACTGTGTAACTGTTTATACAGACATTATGGTAGGGTAAAGACTGGACTAGATGGACGTATGTCTTTATACAACTCCAATACTATGTTATTATGTAACTGTTATACCAGACATTATGGGTAGGGTATAAAGACTGGACTAGATGGATGTATGTTCTTTATACAACCTCCAATACTATGTTACTATGTAACTGTTATACAGACATTTATGGGTATGGGTATAAAGGTTTGACTAGATGGACGTATGTCTTATACAACCTCCAATACTATGTTACTATGTAACTGTTATACAGACATTATGGGTAGGTATAAAGGTTGGACTAGATGACGTATGTCTTCATACAACCTCCAATACCTATTTACTATGTAACTGTTCAACCATTATGGGTAGGAATAAAGGTTGGACTAGAGTGGACGTATGTTCTTTAAATACAACCTCCCATACTAGTTACTATATAACTGTTAGACTTATGGGTAAGGGTATAAAGGTTGGACTAGATGGATGGATGTCTTTAACAACCTCCAATACTATGTTACTTTGTAACTGTTAGACATTATGGGTAGGGCATAAAGGTTGGACTAGATGAACTTATGTCTTTATACAACCCTTCAATACTATGTTACTATGTAACTTTTAGACAGACATATGGGTAGGGTTAAAGGTTGGACTAGATGGACGTATGTCTTTATACAACCTCCAATACTTTGTTACTACTATGTAACTGTTATAACAGACATTATGGTTAGGATATAAAGGTTGACTAGATGGATGTATATCTTTATACAACCTCCAATACTAGTCTATTTAACTGTTATACAGACATTATTAGTAGGGTATAAAATTTGACTAGATGGATGTATGTCTTTATACAACCTCCAATACCTACATTACTGTGTAACTGTTATACAGACATTATGGGTAGGTATAAAGACTGGACTAGATGGACGTATGTCTTTATACAACCTCCACACTATGTTTACTGTGGTAACTGTTATCCGACCATTATGGGTAGGGTATAAAGACTGACTAGATGGGACGTATGTCTTTACAACCCCAATATTATGTTACTATGTAACTGTTAGACAGACATTATGGGTAGGGTATATGGTTGGACTAGATGGATGTATGTCTTTATACAACCTCCAATACTATGTTACCATGTAACTGTGTATACAGACATTATTGGTAGGGTATACAGGGGTTGGACTAGATGGACATATGTATTTATACAACCTTCAATACTACTTACTATGTAACCGTTATACACATTATGGGTAGGGTAATAAAGGTTTAAACTAGATGACGTATGTCTTTATACAACCTCCAATACTATGTTCTATGTAACTGTTTATTACAGACATTATGGGTAGGGTATAAGGTTGGACTAGATGGACGTATGTCTTTTATACAACCTCCAATACTATGTTACTATGTAAACTGTTAACATTATTGGTAGGGTATAAAGGTTGGACTAGTGGATGGATGTCTTTATACAACCTCCAACTATGTTTACTTTGTAACTGTTAGACATTATGGTAGGGTATAAAGGTTGGACCGATGAACGTATGTCTTTATACAACCTCAATACTATGTTCCTATGTAACTTTTAGACAGACATTATGGGTAGGGTATAAAGGTTGACTAGATGGACGTATGTCCTTATCAACCTCCAATACTTGTTACTATGTAACTGTTATACAGACATTATGGGTAGGATATAATGTTGGACTGATGGATGTATATCTTTATACAAACCTCCAATACATGTTACTATGTAACTGTTATACAGACATTATGAGTAGGGTATAAATTTGGACTAGATGGATGTATTTCTTTATACAACCTCCAATACTATGTTACTGTGTACTGTTATCAGACATTATGGGTAGGGTATAAAGACTGGACTAGATGCGTATGTCTTTATACACCTCCTACACTATGTTACTGTGTAACTGTTATAACAGACATTATGGATAGTGTTATAATACTGGACTATAGGATACATATGTCTTTATACAACCTCCAATACTATGTTTTATGTAACTGTTATACAGACATTATGGGTAGGGTACATAGACTGGACTAGATGGATGTATGTCTTTATACAACCCCAATACTATGTTACTATGTAACTGTTATACAGACATTATGGGTAGGGTAATAAAGGTTGGACTAGAATGGACATATGTCTTTATACAACCTCAATACTAGTACTATGGTAACTGTTATACAGACATTATGGGTAGGGTATAAAGGTTGGACTAGATGACGTTATGTCTTCATACAACCTCCATAACTATGTTACTATGTACCTGTTAGACAAACATTATGGGTAGGGAATAAAGGTTGGACTAGATGGACGTATGTCTTATACAACCTCCAATACTATGTTACTATAATCGTTAGACATTATGGTAGGGTATAAAGTTGGACTAGATGGATGGATGTCTTTATACAACCTCCAATACTATGTTCTTTGTAACGTTAGACATAATGGGTAGGGCATAAAGGTTGGACTAGATGAACGTATGTCTTTATACAACCTTCAATACTATGTTACTATGTAACTTTTAGACAGACATTAATGGGTAGGGTATAAGGTTGGACTAGATGGACATATGTCTTTATACAACCTCCAATACTTTGTTACTGATGTAACTGTTATAACATTATGGGTAGGATATAAGGTGGACTAGATGGATGTATATCTTATACAACCTCCAATACTATGTTACTATGTAACTGTTATACAGACATTATGTAGGGTAAAAATTTGGACTAGATGGATGTAGGTCTTTATCAACCTCCAAACTACTTACTGTGTAACTGTTATACAGACATTATGGTAGGGTATAAAGACTGGACTAGATGGACGTATGTCTTTAACAACCTCCTACACTATGTTACTGTGTAACTGTTATACAGACATTATGGGTAGGGTATAAAGAACTGGACTAGATGAGCGTATGTCTTTATACAACCTCCAATACTATGTTATTATGTAACTGTTATACAGACATTATGGTAGGGTATAAAGACTGGACTAGATGGATGTATTTCTTTATCAACCTCCAATACTATTTTCTCTATGTAACTGTTATACAGACATTATGGGTAGGGTATAAAGGTTGACTAGATGGATGAATGTCTTTATACAACCTCCAATACATGTTACTATGTAACTGTTATCAGACATTATGGGTGGGTATAAAGACTGACTAGATGGACGTAGTCTTTATTAACGTGTACAGGTCAAACACCCCGTGGAATATTTCCAGGTGTATAGCATTTAATTTGTGCCATTTTCCTTGACGTTGTTCTATGTTTTTTCTACGGCCTGATTGTATATTTTACCCAGTTGGAAATTTAGCATTCGGAATTGTATAAAAATGGAAATACATTCAAATTATTTCACCATTTAAACAAAACTCTCCTGTGCCAGAGAGACTGAAAATGCAGAATTTCGTCTGCCAAATACTTTAACTAACTTAATCGTACGCTCTCCCGGACCGTCACTCATTTATTACCGTCTCTTGCAGTTGTATCCTGCACCGTGCACCAGAATTCCAATGGTCATGCAACAGTTAAACCTTAACGTGAGCACTTAAATAAACAGACCCTGTTTAACTCAAAGCCTTCGGGAATTAATCTTCTCACTCCTGACTTTTAATGACATTAACCTTCTCCTAAAAGGACGATAAGGAATTATATTATTTATATTATTCTGTAACACAGTTGGACATGTATTTCCTACAATGATGGACATGGGGAATAATACTCTATGCAACTTACCTCCACACCCCGCATTGTTTATTTTATCATGATACTACCCAATTCTGACATCTTCCTTTAAAAGTAAAACAAACATTAGATGCAGAAAACATAAGATTTCAGAGGAGGAAACTGGGTAGTTTGATGGGACTGGAGGATTTAAGGAAAACTAACTACTACCATAAATGAACCAAACCAACCCTATCTTCTACCAGTCCCAGCGTGAGGAATTAAACTATTAGGTCCTTCACCCCTGGGTTACTTTAGTTTGTCCAAATGACCATCATGCTGTGCCGGTCTTGCTAACGGCAAGACGGTTTCTTCCTTGGACAATCGGTAGGAGTCTTGGCTCCTTTAAAGGGGCAATTGCCGCGCCCCAGATATCTTCATTATAGAAAACTAAAGACATTCCAGAGTGAGGACCCCAGTTTAGGTTCTGGGCTCTCGGGCTAAGAGAGGGGCAGTAACTTTAGTGTAAAGGTTCATACACATGTGCAATCACAGCAGACGACCCAGGTGGATCATCAACGAGCAACGACCAACGACTGATCAGCAGACCCAAGCGACCATACACGGAATATGTCAACGAAATGGATGTGTCACTATACACACGCTGTGTGGGTCGCCCCAAACACACACGTGTACATACACCATAGAATATTTGTTTATTTAGCAGTTTTGTGTCCTGTGTCATTAAAAAGTGTTTTTAGGATCAACTCAGTGGCAGAAACTAAAGCCCCTGCAACTGGTGGGGGGCAGGAGGTTAAGAGGGTTTTTAAACAACGACTGCGAAGTAGAAATTAACATTTATACCCTACCCATAATGTCTGTCTAACAGTTACATAGTAACATAGTATTGGAGGTTGTATAAAGACATGTCCATCTAGTCCAACCTTTATACCCTACCCATAATGTCTGTATAACAGTTACATAGTAACATAGTATTGAAGGTTGTATAAATACATACGTCCATCTAGTCCAACCTTTATACCCTACCCATAATGTTTAACAGTTACATAGTAACATAGTATTGGAGGTTGTATAAAGACGTACATCCATCTAGTCCAACCTTTATACCCTACCCATAATATCTGTCTAACAGTTATATAGTAACATAGTATTGAAGTTTGTATAAAGACCTACGTCCATCTAGTCCAACTTTTCACCTCTATCCATGTCTGTCTCACACAAAATACATAAAAATGGGATAGTATACATCCATTATTAAGTGCAACTAGTGACTAGAGACGGCCAAACTTTATAAAATTTGGTTCATTTTCGGACCCATTAAAGTCAATGGGAGTCAAATAATTTGAAAAGTTAGTCTGAAATACAGTTAAAATAACAATGGTAACTTAATGTAAATCACCCTGGGACCTGGGAACTGTCAAAAAAAAAAAAAACGATTTTATTCTTACGCGTGCTACTTTCGAGCTCCCGCGTTCGATTTTCGATAATTATCCCACAAACGAATAGAAGATTTGAGGGTTACCGAAACCGAAAAATCCGGGTCTGGGATAGATTAAAAAGTCTGGGTCCGTTCAAACTTGATTCGAGTTCTAGTCCATCTCTTCTAGTGAGTGACCAATTTACAATAGTACACATACAATAGAATCCTAGTACACACCCTTCTATTTTGTATGTGTACCATAATGTTTGTCTAACAGTTACATAGTAACATTCAGGGAGATTCAATAAAAGTTCTTATCCTTTAAATTGGTGCTAATTTTGCCCCAACCAATCAGATCTTATTTAACATTTGAAAGCTAACATCTGATTGGTTGGGGCAAAATTAGCACCATTTTTAACGATAAGAACTTTTATTGAATAACCCTGATAGTATTTAATCTAGAATAAAGACATAAGCTTGTGAAGGTTCTCATTCATCCAGGTCATGGTATATCTGTAATATTCATTCATCCAGGTCATGGTATATCTGTAATATTCATCCAGGTCATGGTATATCTGTAATATTCATTCATCCAGGTCATGGTATATCTGTTGTATTCAATTAGATCAACTGGACTTGAAGTTTAGTTCTTGAAGACGTTTTGCTAGTCATTTGACTGGCTTTCTCAATTTAGAATGACTTGTACAAGAATCTGTGGCTATTATGTACCCTGGAAAATCCCAATTAGCATATCACAGCCAGGTGTTAAGGGCGGTATTAGATAGTGGCTAAGAGGTGTTATAGGAACGTCCAGGGTAAGGTGTCAAAACAGCATTGTACATGGCAGACATGGGCGTTTTCTTGTTGTTTCGATCAACTGCTTAAAGATATTGAGCAGTCAATCAAAAAAAGGGCCGTGGGGTCAGATGGATAATTTCCTGTTTATCAAGATGGTCTATTTTGATTGGTCTTTCATTTGACCCATGTATGGCCTGCTTTATTTTCTCTGATTGTGTTGCATTTTAGGGAATAGGGAGGTATTATAAAGGACATGTTCACCCTTAAAGGGACTCTAAACTCCCATAATCCATAAATATAACTATTTGCCATTCGTTTCTATTATTCACAGGGAGGTGAGAACGTTTATTCTCACCTCCCTGTGAATAATAGGACGCTCGGGGACCTGTCCACTGTAAGCCGCTCCTTCACTAACAGCCATTCTGTCCCAACCGCGCGCCCTATCTTAGGCGCATGCGCACCAATACAAAAGATAGGGCGCACGATCGGGACAGAACAGCTGTTCTGTGCAGGAGCGGCTTGTGAGTGGAGAGCGGTATGGTAAGTTCCAGGTCCCCCGAGCGTCCTATTATTCACAGGGAGGTGAGAATAAGCGTTCTCACCTCCCTGTGAATAATAGAAACGAATGGCAAATAGTTATTTTTATCAATTTAGTGTTCCTTTAAAACAAAAAAATTATGATTTGTCAGTTATCTGCCCGCAACCACAAATGCTATTTTTACCAATTTATTACATGTTTATTACATATATATGTAACCAGATATTGAATGATAAGTTCTGTTTTGTTCTGTTCTGGCAAAGGGATCTGCCTCCTCCCTCTGCTCAATGAGCTTTTTATAAGCTTGAGCATGTGCAGAGGAGACAGCAGGGAAATCAGCAGTCAATATGTATCCCGTATATATTATATTTTAGCAAGTTATTATACTGTAGGTATCCCAAATATTTGCTTGTCAACTGTTTGTCAAAAGGCACAACCCTCCATCTTAACATTTCTACAGTAAATGCCAGGGGGGCCCCAATCCAAAATCTTCACACGTCCTCTGACAGCTTTACCAGCTCTTTTTGCGGGGGGATAGGTTAGAGGTTAGGGGGTTCTCCTGGTATATAGTAATTTGGTTGAGGGATGGAATAGTCTTTTGCCACACAAACCCCTTTATTTACTCTCCCTGCTCTCCTGCCCCCCGTCCTGTATTAACTAGTAGGTTAAATGAGAACATTGGTGTAAATAAATAAGCTCTGACTCCAAGGGTTTATTTCCCCTTATCTCCGTATATGAATTAAAAAAAAAAAACTATTTACATGGGTGAATGATCTGTGGGCCCACCAGGGGGGGCGCTGTATCATGGTGGACCAGTCCGACCCTATATCTTGACTCTACCTCTATAGCAGCGGCTGGGGGAGCAACCGCAGGTGTCACATTTTTCTATTTTTCCTATGACAGATATAGCCTCCTCTCAGAAAACCACTGTGGATGAAGCACGGATAGGTATATAATAGGAACCTAGAGCCATAAACACTAGATAAGGACAATGTGGAACAGTATCAGATCTCCACGGAGAGAAATGAATCTTTAAGAATCTGATTTCTGTTAAATTCCAAAAGAGAACTTAAAGAATTGGAACATTCCAGCATGTTTTTGTGTTTTAAAGGGATTTTTCTGTTTTTAAGGGAATTGAGTGTTAAAAAACTAAAGCGTTTATTAACTGTGGTTTGCAGCCTAGTAAATGTACTAACCTAACACTATTTATTTCTAGGAGTGTGCCTGTGTAAGTAATTAATCACTGGTGTGTTTTTTGTTTTTTACTACTTACTGCTTGAATAAGGTAGTAGGAATTGTTTGAGTAAACTCAAAGCACTGGGTTACTGAAACAAATACTGGTGTTTAAACAGCACTGTTACCTGTAGAGCGGGGGTTGGTAAGAGAAAAGGAAAGGCATTTTTTTTTTCCTTTTCACTGATTGGATGGGGGTGTAGCTAATTGGTTTAAATTGGCTGAGGGCTGTGGGCTCTGTGGTTTTGAACCCCATTTAAGTCATTTCTACAGAGCGATCAAGCTCTTGAGCGATTTTCTGTTTTGAAAGGATTTTTCTGTTTTTAAGGGAATTAAGAGCGTTAAAAAACTAAAGCGTTTAAAACAAGAAAGCGTTTAAGAACAACACTGCTATTTCTCTGCTGTGTATTGCAATTTCTCTGCTGTGTATTGCTGTGTCTCTGCTGTGTATTGCTGTTCCTGTGTCTCTGGTGTGTATTGCTGTTTAGTATGGACAGTTTTGTTGGGGTCGTGCAATGTGCATCCTGCCGCATGTATGGGATCTTGGAGCAGCCGCCCCAGGGGACCTATGTATGTGTCAGATGTGAGTGGGTTGCCCATTTGGAATCTGAGGTCCAGAATCTAAGGGGTAAACTTGCAGCATTGCAGGGCTTGGCAAATCTGGGGGAAATGCAGGTACTGGCAGGGGCCAGTAAACTGGAGGGTGGACATGGGGCAGATAAGGTGGAGAAGGAAGATAGATTTGTAAGGGTCACCAGGGGAAGTAGGGGACGGAAGGATAGAGGCGCTTCTTCACAGCTGGTCGATCCCAACAGATTTGCCATTTTAGGCGAAGATGTGGAGGACGATGGCTCGGAAGCAGCATGTATGGAGCGGGCCTTTCCCTTGAGCACCCAGGGGACGGCCATCTCCAATACAAGGGAGGGAGAACTGGGGGCTAGGAAGGATAGACAGGTGGTAGTGGTAGGGGATTCTATTATTAGAAGGGTAGATAGGGTAATCTGTCGCCAGGACCCTGCATGCCGAACAGTGTGTTGTCTGCCTGGTGCTAGGGTTCGACATGTGGTGGATCGTGTAGACAGATTATTGGGTGGGGCTGGGAGTGACCCGGCGGTCTTGGTTCACATTGGTGCCAATGACAAAGTTAGAGGTGGAGGTGAGGTCCTTAAAAATGATTTCCGAGAATTAGGGGCCAAGTTAAAAGCAAGGACATCCAGGGTAGTGATTTCAGAAATACTACCGCAGCCACGTGCTACGCTAGGGAGACAACGGGAGCTCAGGAGTATAAATGCGTGGCTAAGAGGGTGGTGTAAGGAGATGGGGTTTGGGTTTTTAGAGAACTGGGCTGATTTTTCTGTTGGCTACAGGCTCTTTAGTAGAGACGGATTGCACCTCAATGGTGATGGTGCAGCTGTTTTGGGGGAGAAGATGGCTAGGGGGTTGGAGGAGATTTTAAACTAGGTATGGGGGGGAGGGAATGTTTAACTACACAGGGGTAGATAGAGAAGTTAGGGATCTGGGGGCTAGTAACACAACGGAGGGAGGAGAAGGGGGAGGGGGGAGCATAGAGGATAAGGAGGCATGTACGAACATGTATGGAAGTAAACCAATTGATAATCTAAAATGTATGTTTACAAATGCAAGGAGTCTGGCTGGAAAAACCGGCGAACTTGAAATAATAGCATTAAAGGAAAGGTATGATGTAATTGGTATAGCAGAATCATGGCTTAATGATTCACACGACTGGACAGTAAATATTGAAGGATACTCCTTATTTAGACATGACCGAGTTAATAAGAAAGGAGGAGGAGTATGTATGTATGTTAAACAGGAATTGAAGCCAAATTTAAAAGATAGAATAGATGGGGGAGCAAACGATACGGCAGAAACATTATGGGTGGAACTGTGTACAGGAAGCAAGAAGGTAGGTCAATTAATTGTTGGAGTATGTTATAAGCCGCCAAATGCAGAGGAAGAGGTGGAAATGAATCTCCATATGCAGTTGGCGAAGGCTGCTGGTATGGGGCATGTTCTGGTCATGGGGGATTTTAACTACCCTGACATAGATTGGAGTAAGGGAACTGCCAGCACCTCTAAAGGTACCAAGTTCTTAAATTTCCTATATGAGCATTTTCTTTCACAGATGGTAGAAGTTCCTACTAGACAGAATGCGTTGTTGGATCTGGTGATATCTAATAACCCTGAGCTCATTATGGAGATAAAGGTAATGGGAAGCTTAGGGAATAGTGACCATGATATAGTGTCATTTAATATAGGTTGCAAAAAACTAAAGTGCACTGGGTTAACAAAAACTTTTAACTTTAGAAAAGCTAATTTTATGCTTTTAAAGGAATCGCTCCTGCTCATAGACTGGGGGGAACTGTTTCTAGGTAAAGAAACTGAGCAGATGTGGACCACTTTTAAAGGGATATTAAACTATTACATTTCCAAATCGGTACCTTTAGGTAACAAGTGTAAAAAAATTAGGTCCAGTCCTGCATGGCTTAATGCTCAGGTAAAAAGGGAAATGGAAAAAAAGAAAAGAGCTTTTAAAATTTTGAAAACAGAAGGCACAGAACAGGCTTACAGGGAGTACAAAAGCTGTAATAAAGAGTGCAAGAAAGCAATTAAACTAGCTAAAATAGAAAATGAAATACGGATTGCCGAACAAAGCAAGTCCAACCCCAAAATGTTTTTTAAGTATATAAATGGTAAAAAGATGAGGACTGAGAATGTGGGACCATTATATAATGGAGCTGAGGTGGTTGTAGAGGATGCCGAAAGGGCTAATCTGCTAAACCGTTTTTTTACATCGGTTTTTACTGTTGAGAATCCTTGTCCTTACGGTAGGGATTGTAGCAATATGCAGGGAAGAAATGAAGAGTTTTCACATTGGATAACGGAGGATATGGTACGGAAACAATTAGACAAAGTTAATATCAATAAAGCGCCAGGACCAGATGGAGTGCATCCTAGGATTTTAAAAGAGCTTAGTTCAGTTCTAGCTAGACCACTGTTTCTCATATTTTCAGATTCGCTTTTGTCTGGGGATGTGCCGCTGGATTGGAAAAAAGCCAATGTAATACCAATATTCAAAAAAGGTAGTCGTTCACAGCCTGGTAACTATAGACCTGTAAGCCTAACATCAGTGGTAGGGAAGGTGATGGGAACTTTGTTAAGGGATCATATCCTTGACTTTGTCTCCAGAGATCATCTTATTAGTAGTAGTCAGCATGGATTTATGAGAAATAGATCATGCCAGACAAATTTAATTGGTTTTTATGAAGAAGTGAGTAAGAAGTTAGATTCAGGCACAGCTGTGGATGTGGTATATTTGGATTTTGCAAAAGCCTTTGATACTGTGCCACATAGGCGACTAATGTATAAACTGAGGACTGTTGGCCTTGAAGAAAACATTTGTTCATGGATAGAGAACTGGTTATTGGACCGCAAACAGAGAGTGGTGGTTAATGGAGCTACATCTATGTGGGCTAAAGTTCTAAGCGGAGTTCCTCAGGGTTCTGTACTGGGGCCGCTTCTGTTTAATCTGTTTATAAATGACTTAGAAGGGGGCATTGAGAGCAAGGTCTCTGTGTTTGCTGATGACACTAAATTATGCAGAGCTTTGGAAACTTCCAATGATGTGCAAGTGCTGCAAGCAGATCTAGATAGATTATCAAAATGGGCAGCAGAATGGCAGATGAGATTCAATGTAGATAAATGTAAGGTGATGCATTTGGGATTTAATAATCCCTGTGCCATCTACACCATAAATAACTCTGTGTTAAGTATCTTGTAATGGAAAAGATTTGGGGGTTCTGGTAGATAACAGACTTAGCTGTAGCAAACAATGCCAGGTAGCAACAGCTAGAGCTAGCAAGATATTGTCTTGTAAAAAAGGGGAATAGATTCAAGAGAGAAAAATATTATTCTCCCTCTTACAAGGCACTGGTAAGGCCTCATTTGGAATATGCGGTGCAGTTTTGGAATCCCATATACAAAAGGGACATCTTGGAAATTGAGGCAGTTCAGAGAAGGGCAACTAAATTAATAAGGGGAATGGAGGGGCTTGAATATGCAGGCAGATTAGACAAGTTAGGGCATGATAACCTTGTACAAATATATTAATGGGCCATACAATGAGCTCTCTGGTGCATTGTTCACTAATAGGTCATATCAGAGGACACGTGGACATCCTTTAAGGTTGGAAGAAAAGAAGTTTCATCTTCAGATTAGGAGAGGTTTCTTTACAGTGAGAACGGTGAAACTGTGGAACTGTCTTCCAGCAGATGTGGTAATGGCAAGTTCATTGAATAACTTTAAAAAAGGCCTGGATAAGTTTCTAAAACTAAAGAATATTGAGAATTACTGGTATTAATGCATATAGATTTGGTTGATCCAGGGATACTTTCCGATTGCCGTTTGGAGTCAGGAAGGAATTTTTTCCCCCTTTTTGGCTGGGGTTTTTTGCCTTCCTCTGGATCAACTGTTAAGTAGGGTTAAAAAAAAAAAAAGTGGGGGGCGGAGTCTGGCTGGCAATGTGAGAGGTCGCACCTGAGCGGCGCTCCAACATCCCTGGCCTAAAAGAGCTTCTAACATACACCTCACGGAACTAAACTCTCCCGAAAGCTTCACAAAGGACTTTCCACACCAAAAGGAGATGGGCCCCAGAAAACCCCAGCAAGCAAAAGGCGACATAATGGACTTTTTGAGCAAACCAGAGACGCCGAAGCAAAACCAAGATGGCGCCGCCAAACAACAAGGCGAAAGCGCGGACTCCCAGCTATGCACCAGAGGCGATCTGCAGTCACTCTATCTAAATATAGAGAGGATCATCCAAACATCGCAAAATAAAATAATCTCCGACGTCAAACAGGAACTCACACAGCTAGGTGAGAGAATCACCACATTAGAAGTGAACATAGATGAATTATCATCATACTGCCAACAGGTAGAAATCGAATTGCAAGAGATCAGACAAGATATATCTCACCTACGAGACTCACAGGAGGATGCAGACAATAGATCCCGACGCAATAACATCAGGGTAAGAGGCGTCCCAGAAGAAATCGTAGAGCTGCAAAACTATCTACAGAAATTGTTCTGCCACATCCTCCCCGACGATCAAAAACCAGACATGCTCCTGGACAGAGCACATAGGGCCCTCAGAGGCAAACCAGCGACAGGCGAACCACCAAGAGATATCATCTGCAGATTACATTACTTCCAAACCAAGGAAACCATAATGGCGACCGCAAGAAACATGGAACTCATACAATTTGAAAACAACCAAATAAAGCTGTTTCAAGATCTTGCACCGGCAACCTTGGCCAAAAGGAAGGAGATGCGTCCAATCACGGATATACTACTTAAAAATCAGATTAAATATAGATGGGGGTTCCCTTTCCGATTAACGGTGATGGTCCAAGGCAAACCAATATCGATTTCGACACCGGAACATAAGGAAGGCTTTCTCAAGAAACTCGGACTACAAATCCCAGAGCTCCCCATCGACCAACAGAGCCAAACACCGAGGAAATCCCCCCCAAAAAGAGAATGGACATCGGTTCAACCCAAACCTCAAAGATGGCAGAGAGGGGAACCCGAGCCAACCCCATCTAGACCAAAATGAAACCCGTATTAACCGCAAGTATACTGTGTTTAACGATGTATTGCCCTTCCCTTAAAACAGACTCAAACTCAGCATAATTGCCCTCTCCTGTAAATATGGGACTAACGGTTACGAAAAGTACTACAGAAACTGCAAAAAGTATTTTAGATGCATTATAAAGTAATAAGCCCGTTGTAATACTACCTAAGGAATGCTTTGTGATGTTGGGGGAGGGGGAGGGAAGTTCGATGGGGGGGTGGGGGGGAGTAGAGCGGAAACAAGCAAAGTACTACCACCCTACTGTTACCATGCTGTAAACATAACTTCCTGTTAATGTTTTTATATGTTATAATACCATAAAAGCAGTAAACCTATCAGAAGGTGCTCTGGGTGTGGTGGGGGGGGGGGGAGAGAAGGCACGAAAGCAAGAATCCTAGACAGGTAACATCTTACAATTGGAACCGAAAATACCCCTATTCCCCCAACGGGCACCTTGAGAGCCTAACGATTGTTGGTTGCTTTCTGCTCCCCCCTTCCCTCCCCATCCCTTATGCAAAAAAGTATAAGCAATTATCACAAAGAGTAGAGTTAAATATACAATGTATCAACCTAAAACTGGTATAGAGCATTAAGATCTCGCTCAGGGAGGACTCCGGGAGGTTTAAGAATCTGGAATCTGAATGTTCTCGTAAAACCTGGGCCAGGATGTTGGAGGTGCAAAGGAGGAGAACCGTACACAGGCCAGATACACAAGGGTGTTTAGACATCCACCCCCCGCAAAGCGATTTATCCGCTAGATTAGATATGTTTGTAAGGTCACAAACCTTACCCAAAGGCCCTGCGTCATACAGGACCCTTTTTAAATCACTTCTGCTATATGTTTACATTAGCTTAGTTTATATACAGTTTTTTGTTAAAGTTAATAGGTCAATGTGGTTTACGAACGCAGTCGCACTTATCAAGCACCCGGGTCCAACACGTGACACTTTAAAATTGAAATTGTGGTTGCTACCCACACCCCTGCTAGCAATAAATGGTTTCAATCCGTATTTTCAGACGGAGTACACGCCGGCTGCAACCGGGCAACCCGGCTCCTTAGTGATGGTTACCCCTCAAATCCTACTAGGGACAAGCTATACAATCCACTCCCAAAACATGAACAATAACACAGTAATCATATCACACAATGTTAAAGGTCTCAACTCGCCCCGCAAACGAAAAACCGCCACACAATATTACAACAAAACCAAAGCAGACATATTGATGTTACAGGAAACGCACTTTAAAAAAAACTGCGAACCAAAATATTGGGGTAAAAACTGGAACCAACAATACTATGCCTCACCCTCAGTCAAAAAAATGGGAGTAGCAATATTAATCAACAAAAGACTAGCTTTTGTTGAAGAGTCTATATTCAGAGATACTAACGGCAGATTTCTGCTGATCAATGGATATCTGCAGTCCACCCGAGTCACTCTAATTAACATTTATGCCCCAAACAAGAATCAAAATAAATTTTTTCAGGAAATACAAAACAAAGTATCCCAGCACGCATGGGGTCCCATTATTATGGGTGGAGATTTTAATACAATCCTGAATACCAACTTAGACAGGGCCAAACACTCAAATTCTGTTGCCCCACATACACCAATTAAATCATTCCGCAATTTTATAAATTTCTGTAATATACTAGATGTTTGGAGACTTCACAACCCAACTGGGAAAGACTACACATTCTACTCAGCCCCCCATAAAACATTCTCCAGAATTGACTATATCTTTATCTCACCAGCTTTTGTATCCCTCACTAGAGAGTCGTTCATCTCAGAAATCTCATGGTCTGACCATGCATATGTTTCAATCACAATCTCAGACATCATCAAAGCCAAACCCCCACCCCAGTGGAGACTTAACGAATCTATCCTTACAAATGAACAAAACGTAAAAGAACTAACCAAAGACCTGAACAACTACTTTGAAACAAACAACACCCCAGACATCCCCTCTTCCACTTTATGGGCTGCCCATAAAGCAGTCATCAGAGGCAGACTCCTCCAAATTGCTTCCAAGGCAAAAAAAAACAGGAACGCTAGAATCCAATTCCTGCTAAAAGACATATACCAACTTGAACGCGAACTTAAAGACAAATTCTCCGAAGTAGTACTGGAACAGGTAAACAGCAGTAAAAGAGAACTTAGCAGCCTACTAACAAACAAGGCCGAAAAGGCTTTGAGACTGGTAGGACAAAAATTCTATAGCAGACTCAACAAACCAGACACCATGCTAGCTAACAAACTCAAACACAAACTCACCCAAAACAAATTCCTCCCTTTAAGAGACCCCTCAGGAACACTGACCCATGACCCATATAAAATATCGAAAATGTTTGCCCAATATTACACTAAACTCTACAACGGGAGTTCAACACATAATCCCACACATCACAAATCTTTGTTAGCGGAATTTTTAGACAACATAAACTTACCCTCTCTAACTACACTACAAGCACACAAATTGCAATAACCAATTACCCAAACAGATATCCATAATGTCCTGAAAAACAGTAAAAATGGGAAATCTCCGGGGCCGGACAGCTTCACAACATTTTACTATAAAGTCTTCGAAGACACCCTGACTCCACATCTCCTAAACTTGGCCAACAATATCCTCAATAATAAAGACAAGTTTAAATCGGAAATGCTAGAAGCAAAAATTATCGTAATACCCAAACCTGACAGAGACTCGACCCAAATGACAAACTACAGACCAATTTCTTTGATCAACAGCGACGTAAAAATATTCTCCAAAATACTGGCTAACAGACTCAAAGACCTTTTACCGACACTAATACATTACGACCAGACGGGATTTATTAAAAACCGACAGACTACAGACAACATAAGAAAAATACTTACCCTTCTGCAAATCTCAGTTCAAGAAAAAATACCCACACTCTCCCTCTCCTTGGACATTGAAAAGGCATTTGACAAAGTAGACTGGCACTATTTGAGGAGCATTTTACATAAATTTGGACTCCCAGAAATCTTTATTCAGGCGGTCATGAGCTTATACTCCAACCCAACAGCAAAAGTAAGCAACATGGGATACCCATCAGACTCTATAAAAATAAAAAATGGCACGAGACAGGGCTGTCCCCTGTCCCCATTGCTATTTGCGCTTTGCATGGAACCCCTAGCAGAAACTATACGCAGAAACACCGACATACACGGCATAACAGTGGGCACCACAGAATCCAAAATATCTCTGTTTGCAGATGACACCCTTTTGACCATAACTCAACCCCTGATCTCATTACCACCCTTACATAAAATCCTGCACAAATTTGCTAAAGTGTCAGGCCTTAAAATAAACCAAACCAAATCAGTAGCTTACCCAACCAATATCTCCCTCCAACTCCACAACACATTAAAGGAATCTTTCCACTACAAATGGGCAACAACATCCTTCAAGTACCTTGGGGTAGCAATAAGTTCGTGCCCTAGAATTCTGTTTGAACAGAATTACACATCAATAATCAAAAAATTAACCAATCTACTGTCTCGTTGGAACAATTACTCGATCTCTCTGGTGGGGCGTATAAATGCAATAAAAATGGTAATATTACCAAAGATTCTGTATCTATTCAGAGCCTTACCATTAATCTTATCAAAGAAAAATCTGGTAAAATTTCAGCAGGCAATCAATAAATTTGTGTGGTGCAATAAAAGACCACGGATAAAAAGAGAATACCTGGCTAGACATAAGTCGATGGGAGGTTTTGGCCTACCAATTTTATTCAAATACTACGAGGCAGCCAGGCTAGCACAGATCTCCCAAGGGGCGAGTGACACGGGTGGACTACGCTGGGTAGATATAGAGAACGAACTAACGACACCACTAAATAATTACTCGATCTTATGGTCCCCCCCCAATAAAAGACGAAATCTACTCTCACAACAGATTCCAATTATTCAAAATAACCTAAAATTTTGGGATAGGGTTAACTCTAAATATAACCTACTGCCCCCAATGTCGATGGCATACCCAATATTTTTCAACCCCGACTTCCCCCCGGGGATGAACCCCCAATTTGCTAACTTCTGGGTACAAAAAGGTATTAGTAGAGTAGCAGATCTTTTCGACTCCAATAAGGTACCATTGTCCTGGTCTCAAATCCAATCAAAATACAAAATAGACCCCACTAAATGGTTCCAGTTTCTACAGATTACGCATCTCCTTCAAATGGGTAAAAAAGACAGCGCAATACCTGCTCCAAATAAGTTCGAAAAAATGTGTATGAACAGGGATACTACCAAAGGTATTATCACAAATATGTACTCGCTGGTCTGGCATGAACAGCAGGCGATTAAAACAACACCGACCACAAAATGGGAAAACAGACTACACCTAAGCCTCTCCGAAACCCATTGGCTCCAAATCTATCTTTACTCCTCTAAATGCTCTGCTAATATAATCTCAAAAGAAAAATCATATAAAATTCTATATGATTGGTATATGACACCTCAACATTTGAACAAATTAAACCCGCAATTCCCACCGAGATGTTTTAGAGGGTGCGGAGCAATAGCAGACCAAGAACACTGTTGGTGGTCCTGCCCAGAAACCCAAAAAGTATGGAAAATATGCGAAAATTTAATCACAAAAATATTTCACAAACCCTTTATACTGTCCCCCTTCACCGCCCTGTTTAATCTCCCAGCCAAAGGCTACAATAAACACGCATCACTACTTATAATGTATATATGCTCAGCAGCGAGAGTAATGCTAGCAGCCTCCTGGAAACAACCAAGTCCATCTAGAGAAATGCTTATCGGGAGAATTTGGAAAATACATGATAACGAATATATGGCCCACACTCTCCAAAACTCGATCAAGGTCTGGCTAAGGGTATGGGAGGGTTGGATAGTAGCAATGGAGCCAAATCAAGGACAAAGGTCTAACTAAATGTTAAGCCCAGCGGGTGTCCGGGGAGAGCTCAGAGGACCATAGCATCATATTTCAGAGTTAAATAGCAAAATCAAAAACTATATTCTATGATTGCCAACTACTGCCACATTGACGTAAATTTTTTTTTGTTTGTTTTTTGCTTCTATTTTTTTTTTTACTTCTGTTGTTAAAAGTTTTATTGATGTTAAAAAAAAAAAAAAAAGAAAATGTACAAGATTTCTCAATGTTACCATACTTAAGATTATATAAGATACAAGTAATGTAATATGCAAACATGTTTCATAATCCGGTCTTAAAGCCATGCTAACCCTTGGTACATTGCCGCAAAGGGGTTATTGCAGCTTTAACAATATAACAGCTGCTATTGGCTCTCTGTACATGGCCCCAATCATCTCTGTAAGTTGTATTTAAATATCAATAAAGGAAAACTAAAGCTAACATATCATTTTATAAAGGCTGTTAATCTACAAGAGAAATTAAAGGGTAACTGGTGAATACACAATAATATCTTTGTATTACCTTTAAAACAATCCTGCACGAAGATAAGGGTAGTGACGTCGGAGAAGAAAGACGGTGAAATCTGCATTGGAAAGCCCTGCGTGTATTCTGCATTGGAAAGCCCTGCGTGTATTCACCAGTTACCCTTTAATTTCTTTTGCAGATTAACAGCCTACACACCGTGCATGCATAACATGAGATACAAGGAGGGATTTTACCAAGAGTTGTTTTAGGCTAAAATCCATCTTAAATCACATAAACCTTTTTGTGCGAATTTACAAAGGGACTATGAGGTGTAAAGGGCATCTCCACCCTTAATAATAACTTTTGATATATTGTAGACGTTGCCCTCCTTACCCAAACTCTACTTACAGCTCCCCACTCCAGCATTGTTCTGATCCGGCTCCCTGCTTGCCGGAAGTACAAGCAGGGGGCCTGAAAGGCAGCCACTGCTGTGATTGGCTGAGAGGCAGTCAATAACGGTTCTAAATGACAGTTTTTCTACATTGACAGTCTATTACAGTTCTACTTGACAGGTCCTACATTGACGGTCTCACATGGATCAGGTTCTACATTGACAGTTCTACATTGTACATTGTTACATTGACATGTGTCTACATTGACAGGTCTACGTTGACTGGGTCTACATTGACAGGTTCTACATTGACAGGGCTATTACGGTGACAGGTCAATTGACAGTTGCTACATTGACAGTTGTCACATTGACAGGGTCTACATTGACAGGGTCTACGTTGACTGGGTCTCACTATTGACAGGGTCTACATTGACAGGTCTACATTGACAAGGTCTACATGGACAGGGCTCTACGTTGACAGGTCACATTTGCAGGGTCTACATTGACGTCCTACATTGAAGGTCTACACAAATCCAGGGAGTCATCAAGCAAATGTTAATCATATTTTTCAGTGAAACCTGGTATCCAGCCTCTCCCAGTCCCACTCTATGGCCTTGGGTAACCTTTGCGAGCAATGCAGGATATTTGCTAGAATTGACATGAGTTTTCCATCAGTATGGATTAGAATGTGATCTTTCTTTTTAGGCTTGGACATTTTAGGATGATAACTTTGACGGACTGCACTGTGATAAAGATGTTGTTTGGGCCCACCTGTGAAAAATTGGGAAAACAATTTATTATGCAGTACGATACCGTCTACATAAATGCAGACAAGGGCATTTTGTGGGCAAAGGACTAATGCCCTTCCATCCATAACTTGCCTTGATATCACTTTAGATATCAGTAATCTCGCGCACACATGCTTCGCTCTCTGCCTCATAAACGGTATTGCTACAAAGCTTAAGGAAACTCCAATAGGACAGGCCTCGGTGAAATGGAGCCATCTGTAAGGCAAAAATGTCTATCTAACAGGAAATACAGGTTTATCTTGTCTGCTTACTGCGCGCCATTCACACTAATGGCAGTGATCAGTGCCAGACCTTCCTAAGGTATCTGGACCTGATAACTTCATCTCAACACATTGGCGGTCCAGTGTAAAAATGCGAGCGTGACTCAACAAGACCAGTCAGCTGCTTCTTTGTGAGGCCGGCTCGAGAACAATCCGCGGAGTTGCCCCCGCTGCCGACAAGATTAAACGCTCGATTGTCAGTTCTGCTCTGTGTTTGGATTCGCTATTTACAACCCCGCACTCCTTTTCATAAAAAAATAGAAAAGGCCGTGAAATAAAAATGCATTTTTCATTGGAAAATCAAGGAATTATTCCTTAATGATTCCCGCTCATCCCAGACTGATACAGAGAATCAGAGATATTAAGTCGCAGGATTTTTTATTTTTTTTCGTAGGCCAATTTCCTGCAAATAATTAGAGGAGGATCCTGCCGCAGGGTTTTTTCTAAGATCTTGGCAGAGTTTGCCAATTTTTCATATATGTAGCTACTAATTAAAAGTGCGTCTTTTTTGGTGAGTTTTCCTTGTGAAATATCGAACGGGATAAATTGTGTCTTCAAAGAAATAAAAGGATGAATGCTGTCCCCAGAAACCAGTTGGGTTTATTGATAATCGTTCTGTGCATACCAAGAGAAATTGTCCAATTTTGCCCCCCATTTAATGTGGCTGCAGATAAATCTAAGATACACAGAGTTTCAGGTTGCATATGCATAGCTGAGGAAGTTACCATGTTCCATGGAGCACTTAAAACTACGCTATCTTTAAAAAAAGACTTTTACAGATTCCCCAATGCTAAAATGTATAGGTCTCAACATTGAGTTGGTCGGGGCGAAGCCTATTTAAGCCCCCAACTTAGTTCGCACCCAGCTACCTGTACAGGGGACACCAGCAACGTTGTGGTAAGAGCAACAGAATGATATTAACAGAATTTTTAAAAAATCTGAAATATGGAAAAATCGCAAGTGGCCCATTGGAGTGAATGAGAGTTAAAACACTTTGGAATGTTTCGCCATAATGAATGGAGTAGAAATTACAATGGTAACCTTACTGTAATCAGCTCAGGGCGAGCTGGAAAAATGGTCTGGTGGCAATGGATCAATGGCCAATCTAAAAAAAACCATCCAGTACCAGAAATATCGTAAATTTTCAATTGTTTTAATAATTGTCGAAAACAAATCTGCAAAACCGAGTACCCAACCAGCCTGAAATTCCATTTGGAAGAACCAGGTTAAGGGCCCAAAGTGGCACAAGATCATCATTTAATATATCTGCTTGCCAGTTTGGCAGTACAGGATTGTAGGTATAGAGTAGATGCGCCAATCTTCAGAAGTTTGGTCGTTTTCAACTTTCGAACATCACAGTAAAAGTTGAAATTCGAATTCGGACACATAAAGTTATGGAAGTATAGTTCAAATCTACATTGACAGGGTCTACGTTGACAGGGTCTACATTGGCAGGGTCTACATTGACACGGCCTACATTGATAGGGTCTACACAAAATCCAGGGACCCTGACCCAAGGTAGACCCTGTCAACGTAGACCTGTCAATGTAGACCTTGTCAATGTAGACCCTGTCAATGTAGACCCTGTCAATGTAGACCCAGTCAACGTAGACCCTGTCAATGTAGTGTAGGAACCATGTCAATGTAGAACCTGTCAATGTAGACATGTCAATGTAGACCCAGTCAACGTAGACCCTGTCAATGTAGAACCTGTCAATGTAGAACCTGTCAATGTAGACCCAGTCAACGTAGACCCTGTCAATGTAGACAATGTCAATGTAGACAATGTCAATGTAGAACCTGTCAATGTGAAACTGTCAATGTAGAACTGGCAATGTAGAACCTGTCAATGTAGAACCTGTCAATGTAGACAATATCAATGTAGACCTTGCCACATTAACTGCCTCCTGAGCTCTAGGAAAGATATTTGCATGGGCATGTCTTCCCAGTCATCCAGTGATCGTTGGGGCTTTTTTGCCCCAATGTGCATTCCAATGCGTTTCCAGGTTTTGTTACTGTCCTCCACATTATGATGAGCTTGAGCATGTGCAGATTAGGCAAGGGGAAGAGCAGTCCATCATTGGCTTTTCACACAGTAAGTGCTGCAAAGTATGGTGGTTAGGATTGGGGGAGGTGACAGGCTAGTAGGTGCTTTTAAAAATATGGGCGAACATACACATGGCTCTATGTTTACCAGTATATTAAAAAATGTCACCAAACCGAAGGCTGGATATAGAGCTGACAAGACTAGCAGCAGACATGTATTCCTCACATTTAAAGACTGTGGTTAAAAAGCTTTTTCGTTTTCAGGAACAATGGGAACCAAACAGAAGCAGAAGTTTATGATGTTTGGTTTATATTCAACCTAAAAGAAGAAAGGGTCTGTAGAGAAGATAATATACTGCAGCCCCTTGTGTACAGTGGGGCAGTTCCAGCCACATCTCCTCTCTATTAAACAGTCTGTAATTGTGTTTGTAAAATGGACAAAGGATGGTGATCGTGACATTTCGTGTGCAGGAAAACACATAAGGCGGCTTGTACTGATTATGTTTGTTTAAAAAAGGGATTGTGAGGAGGAAACACACAGAAATTGCTGCAAGTCTCCATGTCTGTATTTATACTGATGGGGCACATTATAGCTGAGAGGGGTGGGTCTACAGGACACAGCAAATAGACAATATTCTAAAGTGGATATTTTTACACAATGGGGCTTAGTTGGCGCATTATAGTCGAAGATTTTTTTCCTGATAGTAAGAAAAAATCCTAGAATGGCTCATCGTTGCCAACCCTGTGTTTTTTTTCATGTCCACCCATAACATCCATAGACTACATAAACTCTTGGTAGAAATCCTGATGTATGGAAAAGTCCAAATATGAGCATATGGGGAAGAAAACATAGAATTCCATGTTGTATATTATATAATATATATATAGATATATATATTATTGTATCTATCGATTTGCTATGTAATGTGGTGAATTGTAAAAGAGAAATAAATAACAGTCTGTCATGAGTAATAAATTCCTACAGTAAGATCTAACAGTTTGAGGGAACAAGATTGGAAGGATTTTTTTTTTCCTAGATCAACAGTGCAGGGGCACGTGTCCCAAGTATCCCAGGCCCCAAGCAACTAAACGGACACTAGCACTACACAGGGGAAGAAGTACACACAGGCAACGCATATAATATTTGGGGGGGGGGGGCTAAAGCTTAGGGTCCCCAGTTTCTGCCAGAAAAGACCTTATATAATCCGCCACAGCGCACCACTGAAGGGCCTCAAAAACCTTTCCCATCCATCCCTGGCTGTGATGGAGGATAATGAAGTGAACCTGATCTTAACACGGCTCTGAGCAATGTATCTCTCATTAAGTTACCTACTTATTAAAAGGGAAAGTTGCTACATTGTACAGTTGTTTTGGGCAATATTCATTTATTCAGATTCTCACAATGTTTGCTTTATTAATTCCCATTAACACAGTGTGAGCAAAGTTGCAGGGTCTTTATAAGCTATCAAATTAGATCAGTCACACGTTTCAGATATCGAGAGTGTAAATATTTGTAAAACTCTGTTATAACATACGTATGGGCCTAGGACATCCTTCAGGCATGTGTGGCAGCGACCTCCTCTCCTCCCATCTCCAGTGAGGATTTTAGCAGAGGCCCGCGGTCAAGGCTCATCCCAGTGGAGAAGACACGCCAGAGGGCAGAGGAAGAAGGAGCAGGAACAAGCAGCCAACTGTGGATTACCAAGTAAAGACCAGGAGACGCCGATAGAAGCACAAGAAGCAGAGGACTAGTGGTAAATATCTCTAACCTTGCTTTATCTCCATAAAAGGACTGCCTTACTTGAAAAGGACTGGGTTTTACACCCACACATAAAGGGACAATGTTTAACTTTAAAACTGAATGGTTTAGGTTTATTAGGTCACTCAAGTTGAAAATGTGTTTGGTAAAAGAACTGACATAACCACTTTTCTCCCTTCAAAAGAAATCCACGTTTGTACCCATGATTGTGAACAGTTCTTACAAGTGTTTGAGAATATGGTTTTTGAAGGATGTTAACAAATTAAACTGGTCAAAGGGTAAAGAAAATAATCTGTTCAAAAGAGAAAGAAATGCCTTAAAGAACTAAGGGAGAATGGAAGAGTGTTGTCTTTAAGAAAGCGGAAATAAGGAGGGGGTGCCTTAGTTATAATGGACAGGACTGCATATGTGGAGGAAGCCAACAGACAACTGTGTAATAAAACACATTACACGGTGTCCATAGGGACCCAACACATAAGATTAAGAAAGAAATTGACCTTGTTAGAGGATGCCCTAAGTCAAGGTGATTGTAAAATAACTAAAGACTTTTGACTTGCGACCATCCAAGGATCCCAGTGTTTTACATGCTGCCCAAAATCCATAAGAGTATGGAGAAACCCCCAGGCCGTCCTATAGTCTCAGGGATTGATTCACTGCTACAACCGCTTAGCAAGTATATCGATCACTTCTTACAGCCTATTATAAGATAGTACAAGACACTGTCTTAAAGACACATCTGAATTCCTGAGACATATAGGTAACCTGTGTAGAGTGGGAGAACAATCTTATTTGGTATATGGACATTGAGGCACCTGTACACCTCCATCCCACATGTATCCGGATAGGAATGTGTGGTGGAAATCTTTATGAACTGGCCGGGGCTATGAAGCTAAACTTATATATTCCTCATGGATCTATGAACTTAGTGTCTCACTAAAAAACTACTTCCGGTTTTATGACACGTACTTTTTTCAGGCCCAAGGGACCAGTTATGGGTGGCCCACTTTGCGCCCACCGTACGTAATATAGTGGGTGCGGACTTTGAAAAAAAAAGTATGTATTAGTAAATAAGGAGTGGGAAGGTAAACTAAAGGGCTACACCAGGTATGTAGATGACATATTCTACATATGGGAAGGTGACTTACCATTGCTACAAGCATTTTCAAATTCATGAATGATGCCACCCCACCCTTAATTTTACAATTAACGTTAACAAAATAAAATCAACTATTGGTGTCATGGTCTCAAAGGGGGAAAAATCTTTGATCACTGATTTATAATATAAAGACACAGACCGTATAACCTACTCAGAGCAGACAGTTTCCATCCAAGAGCACTGACAAAGCCTTCCTTATAGTCAATTCTTAAGGGTCGAAGGATAGTCGTGAAGAAGCAACATGTAAGCAAAGACTGACAGAAATGAAGAAAAATTGGAGGACAGAAGATACGATAGTCGAAAGTTGGAGGAGAACAATGTGAGAAGGTCCTACACAGAAAGAAAAACACTATTAAAAGAAAGAGAGAAAGATACTGAAAAAAAAGAAGGATAGAATCCGTTGTTACCCTCTTCAACACTCACTCCAAACAGGTTGGAAATTGTGAAAAAAACATTGGAAGATATACAGGAAGAAGATCCAGAATACGGCAATCTGTTCACTGAACCCCCTCTAATTCTCCTACAAAAAGGGCCTCCATTTAAGCAATCACCTGGTTTAAAGCAGATATGGTACCCCCTTCAAAAAAGAAACAAATATTCTTGGACACCACAAGAAGGGACATTTCCATGTAGAAAACTGTGTATCTGTAATCATCATCAAAGGGATGTCTATCACCACCAGTAAAGACAACAAAATCAAACTAGAGGGACTTTGCAACTTGCAACACACAAAGGGGTAATATACCTCATAAAATGTCCCTGTGGGAAGGGATATGTAGGTAAGGAACGAAAAAGAGAGTAAGAATCAGGTATAAATGAAACAGCCGAAGGAGCATTACTAAACTATGATGGAACGAAATTCACGTTTATGAGACTGCCTCTGAGAAGACACTTTTTCAGGTTAAAACACCAAGTCTCCCAAGTAAATGGCAAACATTGGAAGGAGTGTTAAAGGAACAAACCAGGAGGGGGAGACTTAACAAAATATCCTGAGAAAAGAGGCAATGTGGATAGATAGATTAATACAGTCCACCCTTGGGCCTAACGAAACACAGGTCTAAACAGTTTTCTTATAAACCAAGGCTATGATGATTTTTCCACATTAAATTACTACTTCATTGTATCACATCTTTTTAAATGTTTAACCTTAAAGTTTAGAATAAAGTAGAATACTTGGGAAAGATACCAAAATTATTATTCGGATACAATGAGGATCAACTCATATCCTTTACAGGCATTAGACTGCCATCTGTGGCGTAGATTTATATTTTTAGTCAATTTGGTTACAATGTATCTATTTTGTAATGTGATTTAACTATTCCTTTTTTTTTGAAACACTGTACATTGATGCACCCTTTTTTATACGCTGGATATGCCTGAAACACCAGAAAGTTTTTTGTAAAGAACTCACTGTCAAAGTCAAGGATATCAGTATGACTTCACGTTTATTTTTGAATATTTTCAAAAGGGACACTTATGGACTTTAACGTTTTGGAAAGACACTGATTGTGAAGGTTAATTGAATTTGGCCACTCACCCTAAAAGAAGGGAGTGGAGGGGAGTAATCTTGGATCACTCGGGTCTATAAATGGTGGTATGGGTTAGAGTGTGGATTACACCTGATGAAGAGACATAGCCGTTCTCCGAAACGTTGTGTATATTGTGTGATGCAATAAACCAGAACATTTTCTGATTCACAGAGTGCGCTTCCATCAAACTTTATATTTTGTAAAACTCGCCTGTTGTAAAGCAATAAGTGCAACAAGTCCATCAAGCTCTGAGAAAATTCAAGGGATGTGAAAGAGGAAATTTTGTAGTGGCCACATGGTTTTCTCTATAAAGCTTACAGCACAAGTGTCCAAACAAATGGAGGTCCCGCCTCTAGTAGGATCGTACATGTGGGTATCAATGGAATCCAATATTCGGCCACCTTTCCGAGACATTTAATTAAGGGCATGTCCACCTTGTATAAACTTTTTATATAATGTACTGCTCCTTCCCTCAGCCCCAACCGCATAACTATTATTTACGAAGAACGTGCTCGATCTTCCGAACCTGCCTCTGATCCTTGTCAATGTAGACCTTGTCAATGTAGACAATGTCAATGTAGACCCTGTCAATGTAGAACCTGTCAATGTAGAACCTGTCAATGTAGAACCTGTCAATGTAGAACCTGTCAATGTAGACCATATCAATGTAGACCTTGCAACATTAACCTGCTCCTGAGCTCTAGGAAAGATAATTTGCATGGGCATGTCTCCCAGTCATCCAGTGATCGTTGGGGCTTTTTTGCCCCAATGTGCATTCCAATGCAGTTTTCCAGGTTTTGTCTACTGTCCTCCGACATTATGATGAGCTTGAGCATGTGCAGATTAGGCAAGGGGAAGAGCAGTCCATCTTTGCGCCCACGTACGCTAATATAGTGGTGGCGGACTTTGAAAAAAAGTATGTATTAGTAAATAAGGTATAGTGGTGGCGGACTTTGAAAAAAAGTATGTATTAGTAAATAAGGAGTGGGAAGGTAAACTAAAG
>JAACNH010001357.1:34526-82094 GCA_019447015.1 Hymenochirus boettgeri | reverse complement strand
TATTATTATTATATTGTGGATAAATATATCGCTAACATCTTCCGTAGTCGCTTTACAATTCCTGTATACTTCACATTCAGGCCCCCCCTAGAGCTTACAATCTAAGCACATTTATTTGACACATACAACCTATCAGTATGTCATTATGATTGTTGGGGAAACCGGAGTGCCCGGAGGAAACCATGCAAGCTCGGGGAGAACATTCAAACTCCTTGCAGATGTGTCCAAGGGTGGAATCGAACTCAGGACTCAGCGCTGCAAGACATCAGTGCTAACCACTGAGCCACTTTACTTTTGGAATTTAACCCCTTAAAAGAGCGATGCATGTCTGGCAGTACCTCCTGGTAAATCTCCCTGCAAATGACCTTTTTTACCTGTAAAATATCAGTGATGAGAGCTATTATCTTTTCAGTGCAATCAGCCTTGTAATGTTATAAAGTAATAGTGGTATCGTGGTTCATTTCAATTCCATTTGCAGGACTTTTCATGCCAACTTTTAGCTGCTACTTAAAAGTGGTGCAAAAGTTGTCAAAATTTCTTTATGACATTGCTTGTGCGATTCCAGCGTAGCTGCTTCACAAATGACATAGTAAACATAAAACATCACTTAGTGGCACTTTCCTGGCTGGCAGCTATCGGTGCATCTTCCTGGATATATTAAAATATCAACACCTTAGCTACAGCCTTCCTTGGAAGTTTCAATAGTTTGAATAGCAGGATAAGGACAAAGAAAGTTGAAAGCCCAAACCCATTGAGAAGATAAAAAAACAATCACACAATCTCTAAATATGTCCCATATAAAATGATACATCCTTTTATTGGTAGAAATTGGGAAGTGGGACAGAAAATAAGCCCAAATTAGGGAAAAACTAAAACAACCCCCAACCTTGTACATAGCTACATAAACTATAAATATTTAGAACCTTCATTTGTATCTTTAGCAGATATTCTAAAAATTAAGAAAAGAAAAACAGACTCAAGGTTAGATCTTTCAACCCTTTCAAAAATTCTCCTACATGTCCTGAAATAAAAATGGCGCCATCACCCTTATAGGTGCACAAACGCAAAGAAAACCTTTACCTTTAAAATTACTCACACTATGTTTTGGAAAACCAGAAAACGTTCTACTTTAGTGCTATCATCCTTAGATTCCTAACACGTAGAATGCCTTTTGCAGGACAATTAATAAGCAAATTAACAGGTCGATACAGAAAGTCTATAATGTTTAGATTACAGTGTTGTATACTTGTGCCAGTGATTACAAAACCTAATTATAATGATTGCACATATTGTCTCAGTAGTTAATGTAAGTATGAGTAAATATGTGTTACATGGGGTGGGTGTAGGGGTGCATCAGCCAACCAGTACCTGTGTCTTTGCAAAGCCTTTTTTTGTGTTTATGATCATAAGACTAATATTTTTGGTAATTTAAGTATGGCTGCCATGGAAATGAAAGGTAGGTTAGGTGTAAGAGTACATCAGTAGGTTTGTGTGTTCCTGTGTCTGTGTGGGTTTGTGGCATATTTTAATTTGGCTTGAAAAAGCCAAATTACCGTATTACTCGAGTATAAGTCGAATTTTTCAGGCTTTAAAGTTAGACTGAAAACCTAACCTCGACTTATACTCGGGTCAAGTCCTCAATTTGAGTCCGAATTCTGCAATTTGCACATAGTAACCAGTAGGTGGCGCTGTGTTAACCTGACAGAAAGTTACAGGAGCTGTCTCTGCCTTTACACTTCCTGCTTCCTGTAGTCTGGCTGCTGGACTCACTCAGCACTGTCATGCTCCTCTGGATGATGTAAATTGATGGGTCTCCTCAGTGTGGGACAAAAAACAGCTTCTAGTTCAGTGCAAATGACAGCTTGAAACCAACTCTCAGGTGACTGTTTAACTATGGGATCAGAGGGTCCCTTTACTATATGGGGGTCAGAAGGCACTTACTATATGGGGATCAGAGGACCCTTTACTATATGGGGTCAGAGGGCCCTTTACTATATGGGGACCAGAGAGTTCCCTTTAAATATGTGGGTCAGAGGGCCCTTTACTATATGTGGGTCAGAGGGCCCTTTACTATATGGGGGTCAGAGGGCCCTTACTATATGGGGTCAGAGGGCCCTTTACATATTGGGGGTCAGAGGCCCTTTACTATATGGGGGCCAGAGTGCCCTTTACTATATGGGGGTCAGAGGGCCCTTTACTATATGGGGGCCAGAGTGCCCTTTACAATATGTGGATCAGACAACCCTTTACTATATGGGGATCAGGAGAGTCCTTTACTATATGGGGGCCAAGAGGGCCCTTTACTATATGGGGGCGCAGAGTGCCCTTACTATATGGGGGTCAGAGGGCCCTTTACTATATGGGGGTCAGAGGGGCTCTTTACTATATGGGGGTCAGAGGGCCCTTTACTACATGGGGTCAGAGAGACCCTTTACTATATGTTGGTCAGAGATTCCTTTACTATAGGGGGTCAGAGGGCCCTTACTATATGGGAGTCAGAGGGCCCTTTACATATGGGCGGTTCAGAGGGCCCTTACTATATGGGGGTCAGAGGGCCTTTACTATATGGGGTCAGAGGGCCCTTTACTATATGGGGGTCAGAGGGCCCTCTACTATATGGGGGTCAGAGGACCCTACTATATGGGGGTCAGAGGGCTTCTTTACTATATTGGGTCAGAGTGCCCTTTACTATATGTGGTCAGAGGACCTTTACTATATGGGGTCAGAGGGCCCTTTACAATATGGGGTCAGGAGAATGTTCAATGATGGTAAGCTTAATATAAAGTTTACTGAACCTGCCACTCCACATGTTTAGAAACTGCAACTCCCAGCGACAAATGTGCCAAGGAATTGGAGGTTACTGGTACTGGATTTGGCTATACTGTATGGGATTCATGTATGGGAATTCTGCTGTCCATTTAAAGGGCAACTTAAGCCACAAAACAATACTGAATCAGAAGGCAAGTAGTGGTGATAATTTCTACCCTCGACTATACTCGAGTCAATCGGTTTTTATAAATTTTTATGTAAAAATAGGTACCTCGACTTATACTCTGACCGACTATACTCGAGTATATACGGTACTGTTCTTTCTATATAATGAGTGAATGTAACATGTAATGTAAAGCGATACGGAAGATGTTGTGATATATTTATCCAAATAATAATAAAAAAATAATATAATGAGATGTGAAGTATACATGTAATTGTAAAGCGATACGAAGATGTTAGCGATATATTTATCCCAATAATAATAATAATAATAATAATAATATGTGAATGTATCATTGATTGTAAAGCATACGGAAGATGTTAGCTGATATATTATCCTAATAATAATAATAATAATAATGATGATGTGAATGTATACATGTAATTGTAACGATACGGAAGATGTTAGGATATATTTATCCATAATAATAATAATAATAATAATAAGATGATGTGATGTATACATGTAATTGTAAAGCGATACGGAAGATGTTAGCGATATATTTATCCACAATAATAATAATAATATATATATGATGATGTGAATGTATACATGTAATTGAAAGCGATACGGAAGATGTTAGCGTATATTTATCCATCAAATAAATAATATAATAATAATGATGTGAATGTATACATGTATGGTAAAGCGATACGGAAGATGTTGCGAATATTTATCCAAATAATAATATAATAATAATAATGATGTGAATGTATACATGTAATTGTAAAGCGTACGGAAGATGTTATGATGTATATTTTATCCATAATAATAATAATAATAATAGATGTGAATGTATACATGTAATTGTAAAGCGATACGGAAATGTTAGCTGATATATTATCCACATTAATTAATAATAATAATGATGATGTGAAGTGTATACATGTAATTGTAAAGCTCTACGGAAGATGTTAGCGATATATTTATCCCTTAATCAATAATAATAATAATGATTGTGAATGTTACATGTAATTGTAAAGCGATACCGGAGAGATGTTAGCGTATATTAACCACATAATATAAAATAATAATAATAATGATGTGAATGTATACATGTAAATTGTAAAGCGATACGATTGTAGTGATATATTTATCCCATAATAATAATAATAATAATAAATAATGATGTGAATGTATACATGTATGTAAAGCGATACGGAAGATGTTAGGATATATTTATCCACAATAATAATAATAATAATATCATAATATATTTTGATGATGTGAATGTATACATGTAAATTGTAAAGCATACGGAAGATGTTAGCGATATATTTATCCACATATAAATATATAAAATAATGAGTGAATGTATCATGTAATTGTAAAGCGTACGGAGATGTTAGCGATATATTTATCCATAATAATAATAATAATAAAATGATGATGTGATGTATACATTAATTGTAAAGCGATCCGGAAGATGTTAGCGATATATTTATCAAATAATAAAATATAATAATGATGGAATGTATCATGTAATTGTAAAGCGTACGGAAGATGTTAGCGATATTTTATCCACAATAATATAATAATAATAATGATGTGAATGTATACATGTAATTGTAAAGCATACGGAAGATGTTGGCGATATATTTATCCAATAATAATAATAATATAATATAATGATGTGAATGTATACATGTAATTGTAAAGCGTACGGAAGATGTTAGCGTATATTTATCCAAATAATAATAATAATATATATAATGATGGATGTGAATGTATACATGTAATTGTAAAGCGATACGGAAGATGTTAGCGATATATTATTCCACATATAATAATAATAATAATAATGATGATTAATGAATGATACATGTAATTGTAAAGCGATAGGGAAGATGTTAGCGATAATTTCCCCAATAATCAATATAATAATAAATATAATAATGATTGAATGTATACATGTATTGTAAAGCGATACGAAGATGTTAGCGATATATTTATCCAACATAATAATAATAATAATGATGATGTAATGTATACATGTAATTGTAAAGGATACGAAGATGTTAGCGATATATTTATCCACAATAAATAATAATAATAATAATAATGATGTGAATGTATACAGTAATTGTTAAAGCATACGGAAGATGTTGCGATATATTTCTCCATATAATAATAATAATAATATGATGATGTGAATGTATCATGTAATTGTAAAATACGGAAGATGTTAGCGATATATTTATCCCAATAATAATAATAATAATAATAATTGATGTGAATGTATACATGTAATGTAAGGATACGGAAGATGTTACGAATATTTATCCACATAATATAAAATAATAATAAATAATGATGTGAATGTATACGTAATTGTAAAGCGTACGGAAGATGTTAGCGATATATTTATCCACATAATAATAATAATAATAATAATTGATGTGAATGTATCCATGTAATGTAAAGCGATACGGAAGATGTTAGCGATATATTTATCCACAATAATAATAATAATAATAATAATAATAATAATGATGTGAATGTATACATGTAATTGTAAAGCGATACGGAAGATGTTAGCGATATATTTATCCACAATAATAATAATAATAATATGATGATGTGAATGTATACATGTAATTGTAAAGCGATACGGAAGATGTTAGCGATATATTTATCCACATAATAATAATAATAATAATAATGATGTGAATGTATACATGTAATTGTAAAGTGATACGGAAGATGTTAGCGATATATTTATCCACAATAATAATAATAATAATAATAATGATGATGTGAATGTATACATGTAATTGTAAAGCGCGACGGAAGATGTTAGCGTATTTTATCCACAATAATAATAATAATAATATATGATGATGTGAATGTATACATGTAATTGTAAGCGATACGGAAATGTTAGCGATATATTTATCCACATATAATAATAATAATAATAATAAATAATAATATGATGTGAATGTATACATGTAATTGTAAACGATACGGAAATGTTAGCGATATATTATCCATAATAATAATAATAATAATAAGATGATGTGAATGTATACAGTAATTGTAAAGTGATACGGAAGATGTTAGCGATATATTTATCCACATAATAAAATATAATAATATAATGATGTGAATGTTACACGAATTGTAAAGGATACGGAAGATGTTAGCGATATATTTATCCACATAATAATAATAATAATAATGATGATGTGAATGTATACATGTAATTGTAAAGGATACGGAAGATGTTAGCGATTATTTATCCACAATAATAATAATATAATAATAATGATGTGAATGTATACATGTAATTGTAAAGGATACGGAAGATTTTAGAGATATTTATCCACAATAATAATAATAATAATAATAATGATGTGAATGTATACATGTAATTGTAAAGCGATACGGAAGATGTTAGCGATATATTTATCCATAATAATAATATAATAATGATGTGTAATGTATACATGTAATTGTAAAGCGATACGGAAGATGTTAGCGATATATTTATCCACAATAATAATAATAATAATAATGATGATGTGAATGTATACATGTAATTGTAAAGCGATACGGAAGATGTTAGCGATATATTTATCCACAATAATAATAATAATAATAATGATGTGAATGTATACATGTAATTGTAAAGCGTACGGAAGATGTTTAGCGATATATTTATCCCAATAATAATAATAATAAATAATGATGATGTGATGTATACTGTATTGTAAAGCGATACGGAAGATGTTATTATTTTTATCCAATATAATAATAATAATAATATGATGATTGTAATGTATACATGTAATTGTAAAGCGATACGGAAGATGTTAGCGATATATTTATCCACAAAATAATAATATAATAATTAATGAGTGAATGTATACATGAATTGTAAAGCGATACGGAGATGTTAGGATATATTTATCCACAATAATAATAATAATAATAATATATATGTGAATGTATACATGTAATTGTAAAGCGATACGGAAGATTTTGGCGATATATTTTATCCACATAATAATAATAATATAATGATGTGAATGTATACATGTAATTGAAAGCGATACGGAAGATGTTGCGATATATTTACCACAATAATAATATAATAATATAATGATATGTGAATGTATACATGTAATTGTAAACGATACGAAGATGTTACGATATATTATCCACAATAATAATAATAATAATAATAATAATGATGTGAATGTATACATGTAATTGTAAAGCGATACGAAGATGTTAGCGATATATTTATCCATATAATAATATAATATAATTATGATGATGTGAATTAACATGTAATTGTAAAGCGATACGGAAGATGTTAGGATATATTTATCCACATAATAATAATATAATAATAATAATGATGATGTGAATGATACATGTAATTGTAAAGCGATACGGAAGATGTTAGATATATTATCCAAAAATAATAATAATAATAAATGATGATGTGAATGTATACATGTAATTGTAAAGCGATACGGAAGATGTTAGGATATATTTATCCATAATAATCTAATAATAATATATGATGATGTAATGTATACATGTAATTGTAAAGCGATACGGAAGATTGTTAGCGATATATTTATCCACAATATAATATAATAATATAATAATGATGTGAATGTTACATGTAATTGTAAAGCGATACGGAAGATGTTAGCGATAATATTATCCATAATAATAATAATAATAATAATGATGTGAATGTATACATGTAATTGTAAAGCGATACGGAAGATGTTAGCGTATTTTATCCACAATAATAATAATAATAATAATGATGTGTGAATGTATACATGTAATTGTAAAGCGATACGGAAGATGTTAGCGATATATTTATCCACAATAATAATAATTAATAATGATGATGTGAATGTATACATGTAATTGTAAAGCGTACGGAAGATTTAGGGATATATTTATCCACAATAATAATAATATAATAATAATGAGATGTGAATGTATACATGTAATTGTAAAGCGATACGGAAGATGTTGAGCGATATATTTATCCCATATAATAATAATATAATATGATGTGATGTATACAGTAATTGTAAAGCGATACGAAGATGTTAGCGATATTTTATCCACATATAATATAATAATATATGATGTGAATGTATACATGTAATTGTAAAGCGATACGAAGATGTTAGCGTATATTTATCCATAATAATAATAATATTAATATGATGAGTAATAATACTGTATTGTAAAGCGATACGGAAGATGTTAGCGATATATTTATCCACAATAATAATAAATAATATGATGATGTGAATGTATACATGTAATTGTAAAGCGATACGGAAGTGTTAGCGATATATTATCCACAATAATAATATAATAAATAATGATGATGTGAATGTATACATGTAATTGTAAAGCGATACGGAAATGTTAGCGATATATTTATCCCAATATAATAATATATAATATGATGATGTGAATGTATATTAAGTGTAAAGCGATACGGAAGATGTTAGCGATATATTTATACCACTAATAATAATAATTAATAATGATGATGTGAATGTATACATGTAATTGTAAAGCGATACGGAAGATGTTGCGATATATTTTTCCACAAAATAATAATAATAATTAATGATGTGAATGTATCCATGTAATGTAAGTGATAACAAGATGTTAGCGATATTTTATCCACAATAATAATAATAATAATGATGATGTGATTTATACATGTTTGTAAAGCGATACGGAAGATGTTGCGATTATTTATCCACAATACTAATAATAATAATATATAATGATGTGATTGTATACATGTAATTGTAAAGCGATACGGAAATGTTAGCGATATATTATCTAATAATAATAATAATAATAATAATGATGTGAATGTATACATGTAATTGTAAAGCGATACGGAATGTTAGCATATATTTATCCACAATAATAATAATAATAATGATGATGTGAATGTATCCATGTATTGTAAAGCGATACGGAAGATGTTAGCGATATATTTATCCAAATAATATAATAATAATAATATGATGATGTGAATGTATACATGTAATTGTAAAGCGATACGGAAGATGTTAGCATATATTTATCCACATAATATATAAATAATAATGATGTGAATGTAACATGTAATTGTAAAGCGATACGGAAGATGTTAGCGATATATTTATCCACAATAATAATAATAATAATAATGATGTGAATGTATACATGTAATTGTAAAGCGATACGGAAGATGTTAGCGATATATTTATCCATAATAATATAATAATAATATGATGATGGAATGTATACTGTAATTGTAAGCGATACGGAAGATGTTAGCGATTATTTATCCACAATAATAATAATAATAATAATAATGATGATGTGAATGTATACATGTAATTGTAAAGCGATACGGAAGATGTTAGCGATATATTTATCCACATAATAATAATAATAATAATGATGATGTGAATGTATACATGTAATTGTAAAGCGATACGGAAGATGTTAGCGATATTTTATCCACAATAATAAAATAATATGAATGATGTAATGTATACATGTAATTGTAAAGCGATACGGAAGATGTTAGCGATATATTTATCCACAATAATAATAATAATAATAATGATGTGAATGTATACATGTAATTGTAAAGCGATACGGAAGATGTTAGCGATATATTTATCCACAATAATAATATAATAATAATGATTTAAATGTATACATGTAATTGTAAAGCATACGGAGATGTTGCAGATATATTTATCCACAATAATAATAATATAATAAATGATGTGAATGATAACATGTAATTGTAAAGCGATACGGAAGATGTTAGCGATATATTTATCCAAATAATAATAATAATAATAATAATGATGTAATGTTACATGTAATTGTAAGCGATACGGAAGATGTTAGCGATATATTTCCATAATATATAATAATAATAATAATAATGATGTGAATGTATACATGTATGTAAAGCATAAGGAAGATGTAGCGATATATTTATCCAAATAATAATAATAATAATATAATATGATGTGAATGTTACATGTAATTGTAAAGCGATACGGAAGATGTTGGATATATTTATCCACAATATAATAATAATAATAATGATGATGTGAATGTATACATGTAATGTAAAGCGATACGGAAGATGTTAGGATATTTTATCCACAAATAATAATAATAATAATAATAATGATGTGAATGTATACATGTAATTGTAAAGCGATACGGAAGATGTTAGCGATATATTTATCCACAATAATAATCATAATAATAATAATGATGTGAATGTATACATGTAATTGTAAAGCGATAACGGAAGATGTTAGCGATATATTTATCCACAATAATAATAATAATAATAATAATGATGTGAATGTAACATGTAATTGTAAACGATACGGAAGATGTTAGCGATATATTTATCCAAATATATAATAATAATAATGATGATGTGAATGTATACATGTAATTTAAACGATACGGAAGATGTTAGCGATATATTTTATCCACAATAATAATAATAATAATATGATGATGTGAATGTATACATGTAATTGTAAAGCGATACGGAAGATGTTTAGCGATATATTTATCCACAATAATAATAATAAAATAATGATGATGTGAATGTATACATGTAATTGTAAAGCGACGGAAGATGTTAGCGATTATTTTCCACATAATAATAATAATAATAAATGATGTGAATGTATACATGTAATTGTAAAGCGATACGGAAGATTTTAGCGATATATTTATCCACTAATATAAATAATAATAATGATGATGTGAATGTATACATGTAATTGAAAGCGATACGGAAGATGTTAGTGATATATTTATCCACATAATAATAATAATAATATAATGATGTGAATGTATACATGTAATTGTAAAGCGATACGGAAGATGTTAGGATATATTTATCCACAATAATAATAATATAATAATAATGATGTGATGTATACATGTAATGTAAAGCGATACGAAGATGTTAGCGATATATTATCCCATAATAATAAAATATAATAATAATGATGTGAATGTATACATGTAATTGTAAAGCGATACGGAAGATGTTCGGATATATTTATCCATCAATAATAATAATAATATAATGATGATGTGAATGTATACATTAATTGTAAAGCGATACGGAAGATGTTAGTGTATATTTATCCACAATAATAATAATATAATAATGAATGATGTGAATGTATACATGTAATTGTAGCGATACGGAAGATGTTATGATATATTTATCCACAATAATAATTAATAATATATATGATGTGAATGTATACATGTAATTGTAAAGCGATACGGAAGATGTTAGCGATATATTTATCCAACTAATAATAATATATAATAATGATGATGTGAATGTATACATGTAATTGTAAAGCGATCGGAAGATGTTAGCGATATATTATCCACATAATAATATAATAATAATATGATGGAATGTATACTGTAATTGTAAGCGATACGAAGATGTTAGCGATATATTATCCACAAATAATAATAATAATAATAATATGATGTGAATGTATACATTAATTGTAAAGCGATACGGAAGATGTTAGCGATATATTTATCCACTAATAATAATAATATAATATATGAGTGAATGTATACATGTAATTGTAAAGCGATACGGAAGATGTTAGCGATATATTTATCCACAATAATAATAATAATAATAATAATGATGTGAATGTATACATGTAATTGTAAAGCGATACGGAAGATGTTAGTGATATATTTATCCACTAATAATAATTAATAATAATGATGTTAATGTTACATGTAATTGTAAAGCGATACGGAAAGATGTTAGCGATATATTTTCCATAATAATAATAATAATAATAATGATGTGAATGTATACATGTATGTAAAGCGATACGGAAGATGTTAGCGATATATTTATCCACAATAATATAATAATATATGATGATGTGAATGTATACATGTAATTGTAAAGCATACGGAAGATGTTAGGTATATTTATCCACAATAATAATATAATAATAATAATGATGTGAATGTATACATGTAATTGTAAAGCGATCGGAAGATGTTAGGATATATTTATCCACTATAATAATAATAATAATAATGATGTGAATGTATACATGTAATTGTAAAGGATACGGAAGTGTTAGTGTATTTATCCACAATAATAATAATAATATAATAATAATGATGTGAATGTATAACATGTAATTGTAAGCGATACGGAGATGTTAGCGAATATTTATCCACATAATAATAATATAATAATATATGATGTGAATGTATACATGTAATTGTAAAGCGATACGGAAGATGGTTCGATATATTTATCCACAATAATATAATAATAATAATGATGTGTGAATGTATACATGTAATTGTAAAGGATACGGAAGATGTTAGCGATATATTTATCCACTAATAATAATAATAATATGATGATGTGAATGTATACATGTAATTGTAAAGCGATACGGAAGATGTTAGGATATATTTATCCACAAATAAAACTAATAATATAATGATGTGAATGTATACATGTAATTGTAAGCGATACGGAAGATGTTAGGCATATATTTATCCACAATATAATAAAATAATATATATATATGATGTGAATGTATACATGTATGTAAAGCGATACGGAAGATGTTAGCGATATATTTATCCACAATAATAATACAATAATAATAATAATATGATGATGTGAATGTATACATGTAATTGTAAAGCGATACGGAAGATGTTAGCGATATATTTATCCACAATAATAATAATAATAATAATAATAATGATGATGTGAATGTATACATGTAATTGTAAAGCGTACGGAAGATGTTAGCGATATATTTATCCACAATAATAATATAATAATAATGATGATGTGAATGTATACATGTAATTGTAAAGCGATACGGAAGATGTTAGCGATATATTTATCCACAATAATAATAATAATAATAATGATGATGTGAATGTATACATGTAATTGTAAAGTAAGCGATACGGAAGATGTTAGCGATATATTTATCCACAATATATACATAATATAATAATGATGATGTGAATGTATACTGTAATTGTAAAGCTACGGAAGATGTTAGCGATATATTTATCCCACATAATAATAAATAATAATAATGTGATTGAATGTATACTGTAATTGTAAAGGATACGAAGATGTTAGACTATTATTTATCCCAATAATAATAATAATAATAATAATGATGTGAATGTAACATGTATTGTAAAGCGATACGGAAGATGTTAGCGATATATTATCCACAATAATAATATAAAATAAATGATGATTGAATGTATACATGTAATTGTAAGCGATACGGAAGATGTTAGCGATATATTTATCCACAATAATAATAATAATAATAATGATGTGAATGATACATGTAATTGTAAAGCGATACGGAAGATGTTAGCGATATATTTATCCATAATAATAATAATAATAATAATAATGATGATGTGAATGTATACATGTAATTGTAAAGCGATACGAAGATGTTAGCGATATATTTTTACCAAATAATATAATATAAAATAATAATGATGTGAATGTTACATGTAATTGTAAAGCGTACGGAAGATGTTGGCGTATATTATAAATCCATAATAATAATAATAATATATGATGATGTAATGTATACATGTAATTGTAAAGCGATACGGAAGATGTTAGCGATATTTTATCCACAATAATAATAATAATAATAATGATGATGTGAATGTATACATGTAATTGTAAAGCGTCGGAAGATGTTAGCGATATATTTATCCACTAATAATAAAATCATAATGATGTGAATGTATACATGTAATTGTAAAGCGATACGGAAGATGTTGCGATATATTTATCCACAATAATAATAATTAATAATGATGATGTGAATGTATACATTTTTGTAAAGCTGTACGGAAGATGTTAGCGATATATTTATCCACAATAATAATAAAATAATAATTATGTGAATGTATACATGTAATTGTAAAGCGATACGGAAGATGTTAGCGATATATTATCCACAATAATAATAATAATAATGATGATGTGAATGTATACATGTAATTGTAAAGCGATACGGAAGATGTTAGCGATATATTTATCCACAAATAATAATAATAATAATAATGATGATGTGAATGTATACATGTAATTGTAAAGCGATACGGAAGATGTTAGCGATATATTTACCCAATAATAATATATATAATAATGATGTGAAGTATACATGTATTGTAAAGCGATACGGAAGATTTAGCGATATATTTATCCACAATAATAATAATAATAATATAATAATAATGATAATATAATTAATAATTATAAAATGATGTGAATGTATACATTAATTGTAACATACGGAAGATGTTAGGATATTTCCACAATATAAATATATAATATATATATACATAATAATATATAATAATATATAATAGAATATAATAATAATAATAATAATGATGTGAATGTATACATGTAATTGTAAAGCGATACGGAAGATGTTAGGATATATTTATCCACAATAATAATAATAATAATAATAATAATGATAATAATAATAATAATGATGATGTGAATGTATACATGTAATTGTAAAGCGATACGGAAGATGTTAGCGATATATTTATCCACAATAATAATATAATAATAATAATGATGTGAATGTATACATGTAATTGTAAAGCGATACGGAAGATGTTAGCGATATATTTATCCACAATAATAAAAATAATTGATGATGTGAAATGTATACATGTAATTGTAAAGCGATACGGAAGATGTTAAGGTATATTTATCCAAATAATAATATAATAATATAATGATGATGTGAATGTATACATGTAATTGTAAAGCGATACGGAAGATGTTAGCGATAATTTATCCCCATAATAATAATATAATAATATGATGATGTGAATGTATACATGTAATTGTAAAGCGATACGAAGTGTTAGCGATATATTTATCCATAATAATAATAAATAATATAATAATGTGATGTAATGTATACATTGTAATTGTAAAGCGATACGGAAGATGTTAGCGATATATTTATCCACAATAATAATAATAATAATAATGATGATGTGAATGTATACATGTAATTGTAAAGTGATACGGAAGATGTTAGCGATATATTTATCCATAATAATAATAATAATAATGATGATGTGAATGTATACATGTAATTGTAAAGCGATACGGAAGATGTTAGCGATATATTTATCCACAATAATAATAATAATAATGATGTGAATGTATACATGTAATTGTAAAGCGATACGGAAGATGTTAGCGATTATTTATCCACATAATTAATAATAATAATAATATGTGTGAATGTATACATGTAATTGTAAAGCGATACGGAAGATGTTAGCGATATATTTATCCACAATAATAATAATAATAATGATGTGAATGTATACATGTAATTGTAAAGCGATACGGAAGATGTTAGCTGATATATTTATCCACTATAATAATAATAATAATAATGATGTGAATGTATACATGTAATTGTAAAGCGATACGGAAGATGTTAGCGATATATTTATCCATAATAATAATAATAATAATAATAATGATGAAATGTATTAGCAGATGTTGGAAAACACTAATTCTCTGGCTACCCTCTAATAATGTGGAGCCCTTTCAGGGGAATGCTGAGGGGGGCACTATTGGCATAGACAGAGAAAAGAGACAGACAAAGCGAGACAGACAGGAAAAACAGATCCAACAGTTCATGTGTTCCACACCAGCACTTAAAGGACAACTAATCTTTATTTTTTTAAATCTTAATGTGAAAAGTTTTCTCTCCAGAACACCTATACATTGAAAAAATCTTCTCTAGTAAGTTGCACAATATAAAGTTTTTAAATGTACCTGTACTCTTTGCATGCACTGTGGTGGCTCAGCATTCTAAAGCCCTGAGTTCGATTCCCCCCTTGGACACATCTGCAAGGAGTTTGTATGTTCTCCCCGTGCTTACGTAGAGCTTGTATGTGTCAAATAAATGTGCTTAGATTGTAAGCTCTTTGGGGAAGGGCCTGATGTGAATGTATACATGTAACTGTAAAGCGCTACGGAAGATGTTGGCGATATATTTATCCACAATAATAATAATAATAATAATGATGATGTGAATGTATACATGTAATTGTAAAGCACTACGGAAGATGTTAGCGATATATTTATCCACAATAATAATAATAATAATAATAATAATGATGTGAATGTATACATGTAATTGTAAAGCGATACGGAAGATGTTAGCGATATATTTATCCACAATAATAATAATAATAATAATGATGATGATGTGAATGTATACATGTAATTGTAAAGCGATACGGAGGATGTTAGCGATATATTTATCCAATAATAATAATAATAATATAATGGATGTGAATGTATACATGTATTGTAAAGCGTACGGAGATGTTAGCGGATATATTACCATAATAATAATAATAATATATGATGTGAATGTATACATGTAATTGTAAAGCGATACGGAAGATGTTAGGAATATTTATCCACAATATAATAATAATATATAATGATGAGGTGAGTATACATGTAATTGTAAAGCGATACGGAAGATGTTAGCGATATATTTATCCATATAATAATAATAATAATAATGATGATGTGAATGTATACATGTAATTGTAAAGCGATACGGAAGATGTTAGTGATATATTTATCCACAATAATAATAATAATAATAATAATGATGTGAATGTATACATATATTGTAAGCGATACGGAAGATGTTAGGATATATTTATCCATAATATAATAATAATATATAATGATGTGAATGTTATACATGTAATTGTAAAGCGATACGGAAGATGTATGCGTATATTTATCCCAATATAATAATAATAATAATAATAGATAATATATATGAATGTAGAATGTATACATGTTAATTGTAAGCGGTACGGAAGATGTTAGCGATATATTTATCCACATAATAATAATAATAATGAGATGTGAATGTATACATGTAATTGTAAGCTACGGAAGATGTTATGCGATATATTATCCATAATATAAAATAATAATAAATAGATGTGAATTATACATGTAATTGTAAAGCGATACGGAAGATGTTAGCGTATATTTATCATACATAATAAATAATAATATAAAATAATGATGTAATGTATACATGTTTGTAAAGCGTACGGAAGATGTAGTCGATATATTTATCCACAATAATAATAATATAATAATGATGGTATGAATGTATAACTTGTAATTGTAAGCGATACGGAAGATGTTTAGCGATATATTATCCATAATCAATAATAATAATAATAATAATGATGTGAATGTATACATGTAATTGTAAAGCGTACGGAAGAGTTTAGCGATATATTTATCCCATAAAATAATAATAATAATAATATATGAGTGTGTATACATGTAATTGTAAAGCGATACGGAAGATGTAGCGATATATTTATCCACAATATAATAATAATAATAATGAGATGTGAAGGTATACATGTAATTGTAAAGCGATACGGAAGATGTTAGCGATATATTTATCCACAATAATAATAATAATAATAATAATATGATGAGTGAATGTATACATTAATTGTAAAGCGATACGGAAGATGTTAGCGAATATTTATCCATAATAATATAAATAAAATAATGATGATGTGAATGTATACATGTAATTGTAAAGGATACGGAAGATGTAGCGATATATTATCCACAATAATAATAATAATAAAAATAATGATGTGAATGTATAACAGAATTGTAAAGCATACGAAGATGTTAGCGATATATTTATCCATAATAATAATAATAATAATATAGATTGAATGTATACATGTAATTGTAAAGCGATACGGAAGTGTTAGCGATATATTTACCACAAAAAAAATAATAATAATAATAATGAGTGAATGTATACAGTAATTGTAAAGCGATACGGAGGATGTTAGCGTATATATTATCCACAAATAATAATAATAATAATAATGATGATGTGAATGTATACATGTAATTGTAAACGATACGAGAATGTTGCGATATATTTCCACAAATAATAATAATAATAATAATAATAATGATGTGAATGTATCATGTTAATGTAAAGCGATACGGAAGATGTTAGCGATATATTTATCCACAATAAATATAATAATAAAATAATGATGATGTAATGTATACATGTAATTGTAAAGCGTACGGAGATGTTAGCGATATATTTATCCAATAATAATAATAATATAAAATGAGATGAATGAATGTATACATGTATTGTAAGTCGATACGGAAGTATTTAGCGATATATTTATCCACAATATAATAATAATAATAATAATAATAATGATGTGAATGTATACATGTAATTGAAAGTACGGAAGATGTTTAGCGAATTTTATCCAATAATAAATAAAATAAATATGATGTGTGAATGTATACATGTAATTTAAAGCGATACGGAGATGTTAGCGATATATTTTATCCACAATAATAATAATAATAATAATAATGATATGTGAATGTATACATGTATTATTGTAAAGCGATACGGAAGATGTTAGCGATATATTTATCCACTAAATAATAATAATAATAATAAATAAAATAATAATGATGATGTGAATGTATACATGTAATTGTAAAGCGATACGGAAGATGTTACGATACATTTATCCACAATAATATAATAATAATAATAAATGATGATGTGAATGTTACATGTAATTGTAAAGCGATACGGAAGATGTTAGCGATATATTTATCCACAATAATAATAATATAATAATAATGATGATGTAATGAAAGCTAATTGTAAAGCGATACGGAAGATGTTAGCGATATATTATCCATAATAATAATAATAAAAAATGATGATGTGATAGTATACAGTATTGTAAAGGATACGGAAGATTTAGCGATATATTATCCACAATAATAATAATAATAATAATATGATTGAATGTATACATGTAATTGTAAAGCGATACGGAAGATGTTAGCGATATATTTATCCATAATAATAATAATATAATAATAATGATGTGAATGTATACATGTAATTGTAAAGCGATACGGAAGATGTTTAGCGATATATTTATCCACAAATAATAAATAATAATAATAATGATGTGAATGTATCATGTAATTGTAAAGCGATACGGAAGATGTTAGCGATATATTTATCCACAATATAATAATAATAATGATGATGTGAATGTTACATAATTGTAAAGCGATACGGAAGATGTTCTGATATATTTATCACACAATAATAAATAATAATAATAATGATGTGAATGTATACATGTAATTGTAAAGCGATACGGAAGATGTTAGTGCGATATATTTATCCACAAAATAATAATAATAATAATAATGATGATGTGAATGTATACATGTAATTGTAAAGCGATACGGAAGATGTTAGCGATAATATTTATCCATATAATAATAATAATAATAATGATGATGATGTGAATGTATACATGTAATTGTAAAGCGATACGGAAGATGTTAGTGATATATTTATCCACAATAATAATAATAATAATAATAATGATGATGAATGTATACATTAATGTTAAGCGATACGGAAGATTTAGATATATTATCCACAATAATAATATAATAATATAGATAATGATTTGATGTATGACATGTGCGATATATTTATCCACAATAATAATAATAATAATAATGATGATGTGAATGTATACATGTAATTGTAAAGCGATACGGAAGATGTTAGCGATATATTTATCCACAATAATAACAATAATAATAATGATGATGTGAATGTATACATGTAATTGTAAAGCGATACGGAAGATGTTTACGGAAGATGTTGGCGATATATTTATCCACAATAATAATAATAATAATAATAATGATGATGTGAATGTATACATGTAATTGTAAAGTGATACGGAAGATGTTGGCGATATATTTATCCACAATAATAATAATAATAATAATAATGATGTGAATGTATACATGTAATTGTAAAGCGATACGGAAGATGTTGGCGCTATATAAATCCATAATAATAATAACCTGTTAGCAGAACTTTAACCTCTAGGTGGCAGTCACAAGTGATACTTGCACAGCAGCCACAACCTTTTTACTGGAGGCTTTGCAGATCATTAGTATTAGCTGATAGTTGGCCACACAGCCTCTGGTGAATCTTCTGGGAGATTGGCACAGAGCGTGTGTGGCTGTGGGTGAATCTCCTTGTTGGCCTTTGTAAGTTAAATCCCAAGCTGCAAGATGCAATATCAGGTTAGCATGGGTATTACACTGTATTAACTGGGCCTGTGGCACCCGATGCAATTAAAGGGGAGCTGTGGTCTCTATACCTTTATTATAAAGGGCACTTCAGGATTGTGCTTCTTGCTTTAGTCCATCCAAAGTTACAGCAGTATAAATGGCGTTTTTTCTTGATAGTACTGTGAGCTGTGACATCACCAGAATTCTGGGGTCTACCTCCAAGTTTAAGGTTGGAGCATGCTCACTGCTGGGACAGAACATCATTAGCTGCATCATAAGCCCCACCCCTCAAACTTCTAAATCACATTTAAAGCTAGCCACAAGCCTAAAAAGAAAACATTTTCTTTTCCTAAGGTGCCCATAGGTAGAGAAAATGATAGAGAATGGGGGGCAGGTCTGTAAAACGTCTCAGAAAAGATTGCTTTTTGGGAGTGGAGCTTCTTAGACAGAACATTGTGTGACTGTCACAGAGATTTGGACAGACCAGGAACTGTAAGTTTACAAGCCTATAACTTAAGATCCAGAGAAGCTAGAGACATTAGGCTTGTTTGAAAGGTATGATAGCCCTTGTATGGAGACACAGAAATGGATTTCATCTGAACAGCCTCGATCCGGACAAACTTTGGAAAGCAGGCCATTATCTTGGGAACTAAAGGGTTAACACAGTAGCTCTAATTTGGATTTACTATTACACAATATATCTAATACTGTCAGGGTGAAAAAAGGCATACAATAGGTCACTCAGGTATCCCACCCCTACCGGCAGTCACGGGAGTATATCGGATTTTGGAGTGGTCTCCCTGCAGGGACAAAATCCAGAGTCCCACAGTCTGGGCTGAAACCTCATCCAACAGTGGGAACTTGCTGTCCCAGAACGCCCACTCTCCGACTTGTTATGTCCCTAACCCCACCAGTAGCATAACTACACTACAGCAGCCCCCGCTTTCGCGGTGGGGTCAGAGAATATTCACAGAGGGAAGTCTTAGGGGAGTGACAAGCAAGACAGGGACATCAACGGATGTACAGCTGGTGCAGATTATATATTGGAGTATAACCACGATATTATACGCAGTTACAAACGTATAAAGTAGGTCCAGACCACTGGGTTCCATCTGGCATATCCAGCGGACTATGGGCCCTGACAGGCGCGGGAGACTGCCTCACCAAAATACCTGAGGAGAATTAAGGACTAGACACCTATATAATAAACTACCAGCTAAATACTATTTTAAGCAAACCCAATGAAAACACCGCAGTGGTTTTAAAGGGCAAGTCCAGCCCTCAAATGAAAACTTATATACAAGTAAATCACCCCCCAAACGGTAATAGTTTGAAATGTCTAATCCCCTAGCGGACTCTTCTGAGCATGCCCAGGCTCAGTACCAGGTCACTAAATTGCTCAGTTTCCATAAGGCATCTAGAAGCATAGCAGGTATACAGTAATGAATTCAGATGACAAAGAACATTGGACAGTCTTCTACTGTGAACAACATAAGCAGCATGTTAAAAATGAGGTGTTTTATAGTTTACCATAGTATGCCTACTACCAGCATATACACACATTAGGTTATTGGATACACTGTAGAAAAAGCTATTGGATATTTTGTATAAGAATTGTTTTTTCTTTTGTCTTTTGTTACACTTTATGGCACTTCGAGCACTTTAATGGATGCATTTAATAATAAAGAACACCTATATGTAATTAATTAGTACAAGTCATATATTTATTAATTAACCATTTCTGTTTTAGGCTGGCCAGTCATAGATTAAATTATCAATGATCGTTATATGTATGTAATTGTTATGTATTTACGTTTTTATATATAATAAATTTAATAACTGATATTAGTATTTTTATTGCTCTATATATTTACCCTTTATATAGAGACACTAAACAGTCAAATACCTACCTAGAGACCCTGTTTACATAGGGACACTATATGCAGTATATATACCTTCCTATAGAGACACCCTTTACATAGGAACACTGTATACTGTCTATATACCTACCTATAGAGACACCCTTTACATAGGAACACTGTATACTGTCTATATACCTACCTATAGAGACACCCATTACATATGAACACTGTATACTGTCTATATACCTACCTATAGAGACACCCTTTACATAGGAACACTGTATACTGTCTATATACCTTCCTATAGAGACACCCTTTACATAGGAACACTGTATACTGTCTATATACCTACCTATAGAGACACCCATTACATATGAACACTGTATACTGTCTATATACCTTCCTATAGAGACACCCTTTACATAGGAACACTGTATACTGTCTATATACCTACCTATAGAGACAGTTAAGTTTGCAAAGGGTGAATTTGATGATGAATGTTTGAATGAATGGTTGAGAAGTGGTTGAATTCGGAATGTTTGAATTGATAAATAAATGTTGTTGTGTTAATGAATTGTTGTTAACATTGGCAGAGTACTTAAGTTATTTTAGTATATTTATTTTAAGTTAGTTTAGTTAGCTAGCGAAAATGAAAGGGATTTTTTTTTTTCTATTACCCGGGGGGTATCGATACTCGTTTCCAGAATTTCAGCATCCCTTCCTTTCGGCGTTATTGCAAAACAGCCTTCGTAACCTCACTTATGAAAGAAATTGGAACAGAAAGGGACAAAGGCTTTTTTTTGCCATGCCCTTTCCTACCTATTGCCCGACGCTCTTTGTTTGTTTTATTTAAGTTCTGCCAGATAGCAAATGTATAGAGTGGCCTTTGGTGGGTTGTTGGTTGGTTTGTGTACGGTAGCGCTTTGTGATGACTCCCCGCCGTTGTTAATAACCCAGTACTCCATATGCTGTTAGTTTTTAGCGTAGTTCTTTGAAGTGCTTGGTGAAAAGCCCAGTGATTCGATATTCGATTTATTTATTAAGGAACCAGGATTCGGAAAGCCAGGTTCCACAAGCATTTGTGGACATCCAGACCTCCCATCGCTTCCGGGGCATTCTCCTCTGAATCTTTTAGCTGGGGAACGAGAGAGGGAAGTCAGCAATGGAGTGTTACTCCTGCCCGTGCTGGCTCTCTAACCACATGTTGCGTCTAAGGCAGGTCAATATTAACTCCCTCCTAAGCACGAACAGTACTGGGGGACAGAGGCTTGAGGATGAAGTGTGGCGTTGTGATTAACGTTGCACTACTGCCAAGTTAGAGCACCCAGCATATATAAGCTATCTCAAACTCTTTCCCCATAGATGGACTGCACCACTATTGGTAAAAGCGCTAAAAATTGTAAGGTTTTTTTGGAGTATTGTTTGTACCCTCCCAGGAGGCTGGTCATTTTTCGGAGGCAACCATCCTTTGGAAATATGCTCCCCAAATCCTACGTAAGCAAGCGGCGTCTGTTATATGAACTGTAGTCGGTATTTAGTTTTTATACTCTTGCAACAGTCCTACAGTATATATTTAAGGAAAACGATTGCCACACTCTGAGGTACTCCCTCATTTTTTGGGAGGACTCTTATGTAGTGGTGAGGATAGTCAATCCTTCTGGCTGGATAATAGTCTGCAGAATACTTGCCATCGGGGGGACACGCATGTAAACATAAGTGTCCACCAATGACTGCAGCTGTTTGAGTGTGACCTTTTCCGCCGTAATGCCCGGTCTACCAATTGTGTGAGTGCTAGTTAACTTATCTGATGGAGCGGTGGGTTGGTATCGATCTCAATTCCTAGGAAAGTGAGAACTGTGGTGGACCCTCGGTTTTATCTTCGCTATACGGGAGACTCCGAATGGGTTCATGATGTGCGGAAAGGTTGGAGGAGGAAGGTCTGTTTGTTGTTTGGTTGTGTGTGTTGTGTTTGTTTTGTGGTGTTTTGTTCTTTGTATCTTTTTGTGTTTTTTGTTTGTGTGTTTTTGTTGTGTAACAGGCTGTGAAAGTGGCACGGGGGGGGGGGCCAATAATCTGATGCAAGGGGTGAAAGGGGCTGTGTGATGAAGTGGCAGGGGGGGCCCAAGGGGGGGGGCACCAAAGAGAGGGGGCAAATCGTTCTCTATGGTAGGGGTAGTGTCGGGCCGTTGAAATGAATTGTTGATTTTGTTTTTTATGAGTTAATTTTTCTCTTCCTCCCAAAAAATACCTCTGCCCGCTGAATGTTGGCCCCTTCTAAGAATGAGCTCCTTAAACACTTCAAAGTAATAACATGATTTATGGGCCAACCCATGGGCAGCGCCCATATCCACAAAGTATCTATCCCTCAGGCAACGGCCAGCAGAGGTTGGGGGGGTAAACACTCCTGGTGTTGACTGGCAGAGCATGAATGAGGAAATTGCTGAATGTTATATTGTAGGACTTGGCCATCATGGCCCTTCCTTGCCTCTGCTCACTATTATCGGGCCTTGTCAAAACGGACGAGTTAATGTTACACCCGTGGTTGGGGTCCTCTTTCTTTTTATACCGTCATTCACCGACCGCCCTTTTTGGTTTTTGCAGATAGGTGGTGGATTATAAGGGTCTTCACGTATCTTTGTGGGGTTGGTGTCAGGGGGGGGGAGGGTTGGAGGGTTGTTGAAAGAATTTTTTGAAAGGACCTGCCATTTCTGCAGCCTTTAACTTCGCTCTTAACAATTTTATCCCATACTACCGGTTAACTGCTCTTGCGCCCCTTGTGATTTAAGTTATTGATCAAGGGGGGGAAGTCATGTTGCAATGGGTCCAGAAACCTTCCGAATCCCGCCCTGGATGATCTTAGCATCGTTTTGTTCTATTGGGGGTGAGTGGAGGTAGTTGTCGAGCCAGGGGAGAATCGTTTCTATGCTCACGGCGTCGTCGCCCTGAAAGATGGGCATGGGCGACTAAAGTCCATGTTTGGCTTTTTTAAGCAATTTAATCGCGGGGTGGGCTCCAGACGCAGAAGGAGCACTCGTTGGCGGGTATATAACATGCGGCGAACCACCACCTGCAGTGTGACTCGTGATAAAGCCAGCATGTTCCTCTGCGGCCAGGTTTGCCGGTGCCACTGCATAAGTGGCACCGGGACCTGTTTGAAAGGGGGGAGTGTAGTGGCGTGCGGGGAGGGTTCATTGTTAGAGCCACAGGACTCATATCTTGGCAGTCCATTCAGATGTGCGGGCTGCCAGGCGCTTCGATTATTTAATCGTATCGGAGAAAGCACTGTCCTCCGTAGTCTGTAGGGAATCCCCAAATTAATTCGAGGTAGCTAGAACAGTTGCTGAGCTCCTTATCTGGAACCGCTCACAAAGCACGATGGCATATACCGCAAACCCGTGAGCCAATTGTATGGTTTGTGGCATTTCCACTTTTGTCGTTCTTCGGTTTTGCGGCTTCTTTGGTGTTTTAGCTGGAGGAGTGGCCTGTCGACTGAATTTTTTTGCTGTATTCTGCCTCCGTTGTGACCCTCGTGGGCCTAAGCAGCCCCGTTGAGCAAGATGTGTCGGGGTGCTTCCTTCCTTGTGGATATGGTGTGCTGCTTGCTGCAGCCCATGTTGAGCCACCAAGACGTTTGCGAGGGCTCCTTTCTGTTTGGAGACCGGATCCCTTGCTTAGGGAGCCGGGGGTTCCGATCCAAAAATGGGGCCGCGTCATCCAGGGGGGACGTGGCTTCGCCTCTGCTGGGTTCCGTGTGTGAGTAAGCCGATGTGCTGTAGCGGCCTCGTGTCCTGGGGAGAAGGTACCGCCATGTTGCCGTAGTCCTGGATTTGGGGAACATTACGGAGAGAGAGGCCTTTTTTGAGAGCTGGGTGGGTGTGGTCCTGCGCTGCGAAAGGAGATCCTGGAGCTTGGTTACTCCGGTTGCTGCCTTTTGCCGGGTGGATAGGGTTGGCGACATTGGGCTCTGAATTCCCTGTTTGCCTGGCGCTTGCCTTGGCCCTGTGCCTAATGATCGTGAGTGGACGGAAGAGGGAGAAGCAGCGGAGGGACCTGCGGGGCTGAGGTTCCGCCCTCTCCTTACCGTTGTCGGTGGGCTGGGACTTAGGCGATCCGTGGTGTGATCTGCAGAGGCGACGTCCAAACACACATGCTGTGATGACGATGTGGGGGATGTCTGCCTGGAAACTGGCTGAGGAGGAGGTGGTAAAGGGATATTGGGGGACCTGAGTATCCAGTAATGATTGAAGCCAGGAAATCTCCCGTGTTCTTGCCATTCTATGGACTCTGCAGGATTAGGGCCTCAAGTGGAGTTGTTGTCAATCGTTTATTCACAGAACAATTAACTTGCTCAGATGAATTATTTCTGCATGTTTTGCACCCCCAGCAACCACTATGTAACCTCCTGACCCAGCCCCATGTTTCCAACCATAGCCTTATTAACCTGTAAAAAATGTAAACAATATTTCCCCAGCCTTAGCTGTCCCCAGAGGCAAAAATGCGTTCCCACCCATTCCGACGTCACTTCTGTCCCTCTTCGTCTCTTTTCTTTTTCTTTCCGTTATCCTTCCGGCTTTTTGGACCGTATTCCTCCTCCAACAGTTTTTGAGTTAGAGACATGAATTCGGTACAGACGTGCGGGGCTTAGGAGAAGTGTGCTATTCTTCTAGCCTTAGGAATCCGCGGAAAGCGGTTACGGCGTTATTGGCGACGGATTCCTCGGACATTTTTTCCATAGACTATAATGGTAACAATCCTCAAATGGATATTCAAAAACAGTTGTTTTCATGCGTCATAAATACAAATGGTTGATACCCCCAACCCCCCACAAAAACCCAGTTTTACACCCACCTACTGACCTACCTGTCCATTCCCATGGGAAAGCCATATTTAAAGGGTAACTAAAGGTCAAAAAAACTTATTTTAAATTTATCCTCAATAAAAGTGTTTATGGTTATAAAACACAAAAAAGGAACAGTTACCCCCTCAACCAGACACAGTTACACACACCTACTGATCTACTTATCCATTACAGTGGCCGCCATACTTAAAGGGTAACTAAAGTAAAATTAAAAAAAAACTAATTTAGATGTATCCTCAATAAAAGATAGTTTTATGGTTGTAAACACAAAAAAGAATTTACCCCCTCACCAGGACCAGGTACACACACCTTGACTGATCTACTTATCATTACAGTGGCAGCCAATTACTTAAAGGAACTAAAGTAAAAAAAAAAAACTAATTTTAGAATTTAGTCCTCAATAAAAGATAGTTTATGGTTTGTGTAAAACACAAAAAAAGACATAACCCCTAAACCAGACCCCAGGTGACCACCACACCTAACTGATCTATTATCCATTACAGTGGCAGCCATTTCATACTTAAAGGGTAAACTAAAGTAAAAAAAAAACTAATTTAGATTTATCCTCAATAAAAAGATCAGTTTTTCCCCCTTACATTGGCTCCTCTGTACCAACACAAAAAAGACATACCACCTCAACCCCCAGACCCAGGGACACACACCTACTGATCCACTATCCTTAATATGGCAGCCATACATAAAGGGTAATTAAGTAAAAAAAAAAAAATTTTGATCAATCAATCAAAAGTTTGTTTTTTGTTTTTTTTAACTTTCCAACATGATCCCAGGTACACACACCTATGACTCACCTTCCATTTCATGGCAGCTAGATTTAAAGGGTACTTATAGTCAAAAAACACACATTGTTGACCAATCATCAAAAAAAATTATTATTTATCCCACACCTGATATGAACACACACACACCAACGGGCCTACCTTTCATTGCATGGACAATATTTAAACGCAATAGTATGGCGGCTCACGTCTCCCCTCCATGATGCTTCCCATTTCCTACCTAGTAGCGGTTTGTGCTTGGTTCGGGTGTCTGTGGATCGGGGAGTCCCATCCCCGTCTAATCAATAACAAGGACCTGAAAAGGAATCCACCGCACCTTCCTCCGATCGTCCATAGTTTCAGTAATTCAATCAAGACGGCACGTATTTAAAAAGTAAATACTTTATTTCGAGCCTTAAAATCCAGCTAGGCTGCGGTGGGAGACAAGTGATGGGGGTGGTCTGACGCGTTCGGCCGGGGCCCCTTACTCAGAGAACTCATCCCCAATTACAGTCAATAAGGGATTATATCAAAAAAACAAACCAAGTGGTTAATTAATAAAAAGGTTGTATTCCTGAGCAGAGTATTAACCCTAATCCACCTTGATTAGATATGGAGACCTAGCGTTATCAACCCCAGGTTGTCCCAATCAAGAAAGCAAAAAACTCCCTCCCATCTTACTTATTTAAGGGATTATCCTTTTTTATATATTTTCACATTCTTTAAAATTTACTACAGGACTATCCATTAAATGGGGGATATAGGTTAATACAAACATTCAAGACAGTTTTAAGTGTATGCGATCCTTATGGATCCCCTTCATAGAGGATCAAACTTTTATACAAGTTATGGAAATAGGTTCAATAGTAGTGATACAATTGTTTGCGAAGCATAGTATATATGATGGTAATTCATACACAGTATTTGAAAATCATTTTACAACATATACACGTTCATACAAAGGACTAGTGAGATAAAAATTATAAGTGTAAACGTTTCCGATTGTTAAACCTGATTACTAAATATATATGAGCACTCCAGTGTAACTGTATTTTCAAACAACAGTTGAAATGTCCCATCTGTAATTAACCCATTTGGGGATTCTGTATCCAATTAAGAATCCAAAATGCTTATCTTGTATTAAGTTGTTATTAAGGGGTCTCCCCCCCTGAGGTTCGGTTTAGACCGTTCGATACCTTGGAATGCAAGAAGGAGAATATACTCCTCCAGTGCATTCAGGGAAATGTCTTTCCCAACTGGGGTTCTCATATCATTTTGACGTATACCATTCAGATGCACGAATACGTTCTTTTAAAGGTAGTATTGTACGACCATTATATTGTTTGTTGAATTTTTTACAAAGTAATTAAATATACAATCCCGAGTACAGCAATTTATGAAGTCTCGTATCTTGTAAGTTTGTTAGTGGTGTTAGATCTAATTTGGTGTCCAATTTTATACACCTCCACATGACTTTACACCACCGTGTTTATGGCCACATTTCAAAAGCTGCCCGTAGTTGAAAGCATGTTTTGTTTTTATTTTTATTTATTTTCCGATCGGGACAACAACAAACTAGGCGGGCTGTCATATTCCTATGGTCTTCCCCTCCGTGGCTACTATTTTTATGCCCCCTTTGAGTATTTTTTTCTACATCCCTACCCTCCGTAGGTAGGAAGGGAAATTCCCCACTCCATATTAGGAGCAGGTCATCTATGAACCCCCATACAGACAATTCTTTCACGGAATGGGTGCTATCTCCAAAGAGTGGGCTCCTCCACCACCATGAACAGTTGCCGAAGGTAGGCGCAAAAGGACACGCCATAGCGTCCCACATCTCTGAGGTAGCAAAACACCATCAAGAAAAAATAATTATGCTTCAACAGAAAGTCAGTGTCTTTTGCGCCTACCTTCGCCCAAACCCCTGTATGGGTTGGTGGGAAGGACGGTCAACATCCTTTGGGAGATAGCAACCAATTCCGGGAAAGGAATTGTTGGTATGGGAGGGTCATAGATTGACCTGCTCCTAATATGGAGTGGTCACAAGAATCAGCCCTAGAATTATACAAATATGTAACCGAAAACGATAAGGATTTTGCAATTAAGCCACAATATTCATGTTGAAAAGATACAGTTTCTAGATCTTTCACTATTTGGCAACATAGGAAATGGAAAAAATAAAACAATGGTATATAGAAAGACCATAGCACGAATAGCCATGAAAGCAGATAGCTGTCATCCGAGACAAACGATAAGGGGGATCCCCATTGGACAATTGCAAAGAATTAGGAGAAAACTGCTCAGGAGGAAAGTGACTCTTGAGAAGGCCCGCCAGAGACTGACTAATAGATTCTCCAACGAGGATATAGAAAGATGGGATAGATAGAGGCATAACAAATGGTGAATTGATTTGTGAAGAGAACGAAAAGGAGAGATTTCTATACAATAACAATAAAAAAATGATCAAAAAAAAGAAATGGAAACATCCCAGATATTTACCACCCAATATAGTACGGAATTTGAAGCACAATTCATAAAACATTATCTATTTGAAATTCCCATATCCTACGTAGGGATAGGGATGTAAGAAAAAATACTCAAAGGGGGCATAATAAAAATAGTGCCAGACCGAGGGGAAGAAACCTAGGAGATAGACAGCCCTAGTTTGTGTTGCCCGAATAGGAAAAGAAAAATAAAAAAATAAAAAAACAAAACATGGCTTTTCAAATACGGGGCAGCTTTAAATGTGGCCATACACGTGTTTGTAAGTCTTTTGTTTTTTGAGGTTATGTAAAAGTGGGCACGAATTTAGATTAAACACACTCAACACAAAAACTTACCAGATACGAGAGTCATAAATTGTGTACTCGGGGAGTTGTATGTATATTAATTACGAAAAAAATGCAACAAAACAATATATAGGTCGTTACCAATACGACCTTTAAAAAGAACGTCATCGTGCACATCTGAATGGTTTCTACGTAAAAATGATAGAGAACCCAGTTGGAAGAATTTCCATGAATGCATGGAGGGAGATATCTCCTTCTGTGCATTCCAAGGTATAGAACGGTCTAAACCAACCATACAGGGGGGGAGACCCGTTCCCGTTAATACAACTTCAAAGAAAGAGAGAAGCATTTGAGATTCTTGAATTGGATACAAGGATGCCCAAATGGGTTAAATTACAGATGGGAAATTCACTGTTGTTTGAGAATACAGTAACACTGGCCGTGCTCTCATTATATTTAGATTCAGTTGAAACATTCGGAAACGTTTACACTTATAAATGTATCTCACTAGTCCTTGATTAACTGTATATGGTGTAAATAAGAATGTTCAAATAAACTGTGTATAATTAACACATATAGAACTATGTGCAAACAACTTGTATCCACTAATATTGAACCTATTTCCATAAAATGGATAAAAGTTTGATCCCGTATGAGGGGATCCAATAAGGATTCGCATACATTTAAACTGTCTTTATGTGTATTACTTATACCCCATTTAATGATAGTCTGTAGATAAATTTTAAGAATGTGAAAATATATAAAAAGGATAATCAAATAAGTAAGATTGAGGAGTTTGCTTTCTTGATTGGGACACCTGGGGTGATAACGCTAGGTCTCCCATATCTATCAAGGTGATTAGGGGTTAAACCTCGGATCAGGAATTAAACCTTGTTTTATTAATAACCAATTGGTTTGTTATTTGTATTAAATCACTTATTGCATGTATTGGGGATGCGAGTCTATGAGTAAGGGCCCCGGGCCCGAACCGCGTCCAGACCACCCACATCACTGTCTCCCGGCAGGCAGCCAGCTGGATTTTAAGGTCGAAATAAGGATGATTTTACTTTTTAAATAACGATGCCGTCTGATTTTGATACTGAAAAATAGTGGACAATGGAGGAGGTGCGGTGGATTCCTTTTCCATTCTTGTTATTGAATATTTAAAGGGTAAGTAAAAAGCAACAATGTCCTCTTCCATTGGCATTATTGAGTTTTAAAATCTGCAGCACAAACACACAAATTCCCTTCCATAATGCAGTCTTTCAAGCCGAATTCAAAGATTACACTTAAACATTCCCTTTCTAGTTACACTTACAATTTATATGGAAATGCAATAGTTTCTCTACCAGTGGTGAAAGGTGGATGAGAAAACATTTTTATTTGCTAAACAAGGATCCAAATATGGTCAGACGATCACACAACTATGGTACAGATGTTTGGGGGTCTGTCAAGGTGTCCTCCACAAATAAAGAAATGGATATTGATGTTTCATATATATGTGGCTCCAAATAAATATACGGCACCATGTATAGTGCGTGTTGGGTCAAGAAAGAATTCAAAGAGAAGTCCAATTAGATTACCTTAATGAAAACAAAAGAGTAGCACTAGGGATTGAGATAAGAAAGGCCAAGGCGCAGTGTGCAAGGTTCATGTCAAATATCTCTAGTCAATGTTTTAAATGCACTTTGTTTTTAGCATCAATTGCCTTTATAATCTTTTTTGGCAATCTATTAGGAAAGCTGATGGGATCAGTTGTTTTCAGTTTGCCTGCATCCCTATTATATGCCGTGGGTCTGAACGTACCAGGGCCAGCAGATAGTGGCTACCTCATTGATAAGAATCCTTGGGGGGGGGGAATATATAAAGTTAATTAGGAAAGTTGTAAAGGAAAAACGAGGCTTATTTTGGTATCCACAACTTTGTTCACTGCATATGCCAAGTAATTAAAACATGGTCACTGCTTACTTGCCAGTAATGTAAACAGGTTCATGCCTATTGCCAGTAATGTAAACATGTTCACTGCATACTGCCAGTAATGTAAAATGTTCACTGCTTACTGCCAGTAATGTAAAACATGTTTCACTGCATACTGCCAGTAATGTGTAAAACATGTTTCACTGCTTACTGCCAGTTAATGTAAACATGTTCACGGGTTACTGCAGTAATGTAAACATGTTCACTGCCCTACTGCCAAGTTAAGTAATGTTAACATGTTCACTGCTTACTGCCCGTAATGTAAACCTGTTCATGCTTACTGCCAGTAATGTAACATGTTCACGCATACTGCAGTAACTGGTAAAACATGTTCACTGCCTACTGCCAGTAGTGTAAACATGTTCACTGCAATACTTGCCGTAATTTAAAAACATGTTACTGCTTACTGCCCGTAATTAAACATGGTCACTGCATACTGCCACAGTAATTTGTAAACATGTTCATGCTACTGCAGTAATGTAAACCATGTTCATCACTGCTACTGCCAGTAATTGTAACATGTTACTGCGTACTGCAGTAATTGAAACAGTCACTGCTTACTGCCAGTTAATGTAAAACAGGTTCACTGCGTACTGCCAGTAATATAAACCAGGTTCCATGCATACTGCCAGTAATGTAAACATGTTATGCGTACGCCAGTAATGTAAACAGGTTCACTGCATCTTACTTGCCAGTAATGTAAACATCGTTCACTGCTTACTGCCAGTAATGTAAACATGTCACTGCACCTTGCCAGTAATGTAAACATGTTCCATGTTCACTGCAACTGCCAGTAAATGTAAACATGTTCACTGCTTACTGCCAGTAATGTAAAAATGTTCCCGCTTACTGCCCAAGTAATGTAACATGTTCCTGCACATGCCAGAATGTAAAAATGTTCAACCATGTTCACTGCATTCTGCAGTAATTTAAACATGTTTCACTGCATACTGCCAGGAAGTATGTAAACATGTTCAACTGCACCTGCCAGTACTGTAAACCATGTCACTGCAACTGCCCAGTAATTGTAAAACATGTTCAAATGTTCACTGCATACTGCCAGTACACATTTAAACATGTCACTGAATCTGCCAGTAATGTGTAAAACATGTCACTGCATTGTTAATGGGTACGTCTAACATCTTTAGAAAAATGGCGGAAGTTGGAGTTAAAAGTTTGGGGTAGGCGGTTTGCCTCCTGCCCATACAACGAGCTGTGTGTGACACACCAGCAAGCCCTGGCTTGGAGCATGCCCGTTGGCATGAGCATCCTAAGCTGCCATGATACGTCCACCCCAACAGGGGCACTTCTAGGGTTTTTTGCTGAATGAGGCAAACTTTAGAATGGCGCCTATGATCGTTATTGGCGGCGCGCATAGCGCGCCGCCGCCAAATTAAAGTGGGCGGGCTTATGCCGGTGGGCGTGGCTTTGCAGTGGGGGGGGCTAACATTTTAAGATTTTGCGCCGTCTATCAAGTATGTAAAACAATTCCTCAGGTCAGTCGAAAATTAGATAATGTCCAATTTCCTATAAAACAGGTATTACATCCTATACAAATAGCTTGGTTGTCACTACTATTATTGCTCTTTCAGGTTCTGGTGTCAACTCACTTGTTTTATATCCTGTGCTATACATGTAAAATTAGAAATGGCCATAGTTTCTGTAGTATAAAAGATTTTACCCAAAAAGATTTGTAAGCTGCCACCACGTTAAAGGTTTAGACTTCTTCAGCAGGCCCTAACTACCCCTAACTAGTCTATGATCCACAGACCCCCTAATAATCTCTCCCTAAACCCCGTATAAAGTCATAGGCCCATGATAAGATCCCAGGGAGGTTATAGGCCACGCTGCCCCACGCACACGCACTGGAATCCAGCCACCCCCCCCATGATAAGAACCCAGTATCCAGGGGAGGGAGGAACCCACCCTGGCCATGTAAGACCCCCATCACCCCAGGGATTTGGTACAGGCCACTGAATCAGCCACCCCCCCCCATGATAAGACCCAAGGGAGGGAAGGAGGAGGTATAGACGGCATGGCCACTGAGTCCAGTAAGCCCCACCACCCCATGGAATATGACCCCAGTCCCCAGGGACAGGGAGGTTAGGCCCATGAATGAAATCCAGACACCCCCCATGATTAAAGAAACCCAAGTTAACAGGTAGGGTTACATTACAGGCCATGACATGAGGGCTAGGCCACTGAATTCCAGCCAGCCCCCTAACGGCCGAAACCACCCCCTCCCCCCCAAGCTAGGACCTGGATGTCCTTGTGAGTCTGTCACTGTGACACCTATATAAAGACCGTCGTTAGAGTTAAACTATTTTCGTTACAGTACTTACAGAGACAGTTGCAACTTGCAGGCAGCGTAATGGGTGGTCTGCAGACGTGATGCTATGCTACGGGCTGAGTCGGCTCGGGTGGCAGGAGGGCGGGGGGCTCTAAAGTTTCCCCCACAAAGACAAATTCTTCTTCTCGGTTGCCAGTGCCGTGTGGTTCACTCCCCCACAGATTTGCCGCGCGGGGAGGAGTCCCAGCGCCGGGTGCAAGTTCCGAAGTGCGCGGCCGCATGTGCTGACACAGTGCGATGTTACCCATGGTCCACCAGCAGGCTGTTGACCTCCAGTATCCACAGACGCAGGGCCCGCCCTATCATTCATTCAAGCCACAGCCCACAGCCACCATCTCCATACCTCGCGTCGGCGACAGCAGGCCCCTCATGCGCGAGAGGTTAAGGCCCGTCAGTTTAGTGAGTCATGACAGTGACAGACAGGTGTCCCAGTGCTTTCTTTGAACTCACAGTAAATCGGAGGGAGAAAGGAGAAGGATGCTTCCTTCCACAAAGGCAAGTAAGCATGAATTTCTTGTCTCTTGCGCCGGTCAGCGCCCGCGAGTGTTAGTAGACCGTACAATCATTTTTTTGTGGTGTGGTATTCAGCCTTTGGAAAATGCCGCCTGAGTCACATGACCGTCAGCCTATTAACAGGATGCGGCCCGGGGCACCCCAAATGCTAATTTCTTACGCTTAGCCACAAGCCTGATAAGAAAAAAAAATCAAGTGTTCAGTGTTCATAGGCAGAGGAAAGCACAGAAATTGATCACAATCTGTAACAGTGTAACCCCCCCTTTGGATTAGCTAAATACAGTGTGTAATGTAGTATATATTGAAGCACCTGAGGGATTCCCCCTGATTTCCCCCAAAACAACAATTAACTATGAATGGGATAAAAGACGTCATCTACATTGGTTCTTAATAAACTTGATAATGTTAAGCGAAGAAAACTTGTAAAACAAAAACGTATTTTCTAATATATACGAAAAAAATGCAGCAGCTCTATAGGAAACACAGGGGGGTCTATACCATATATTATTGTTCTCCATCATTTTTAATGCAGATTAACAACATACAGGCACCCGTAAACACATTGGGTGTCACCCCTTAAAGTGCCTGCACGGTTGTCGTAATAAGGCCCCCCACGTGGGGCTCATTCACTAAATAATCCAGCAAGTAAGGGTTGTAAAAACGCAAAGTTCTAGAAGCGTTTAAATGTATTAAAGGGTAAATTAAATTTAATGGGCAGAATTGAATTATAAATATGCTATCTACTATACAGATATAGATAGAAGTATACAGTGTTCCTATGTAAAGGGGTCTCTATAGGTAGGTATATAGACAGTTACAGTGTTCCTATGTAAAGGGTTTGTGTCTCATAGTAGGATATAGACAGTATACGGTGTTTCCTATGTAAAGGGTTGTATTTAGGTAGTTAATAGACAGTATACGGTTTTCCTATGTAAAGGGTGTCTTATAGGTAGGTTATATAGACAGTATACGGTGGTTCGAGGATGTAAAGGGTGTTCTATAGGTAGGTAATAGGACAGTATACGGTGTTGTTCCTATGTAAACAGTTAAAAGGTGTCTCTATAGGTAGGATATAAGACAGTATACGGTTGTTGGTGTTGTTCCTATGTAAGGGTGGTCCTCTATAGGTGGTTATTAGACAGTATCCGGTGTTCTATGTAAAGGGTTTTGTCTCGATAGGTAGGTAGATAGACCGTATACGGTTTGGTTTGTTGGTTCCTATGTAAAGGGTGGTCTCTAAGGTAGGTTCTATAGACAGTATACGTTGTTTGTTCCTTATGTAAAGGGTTTGTCTCTATAGGTAGAGTATATAGACAGTATACGGTGTGTTCCAGTGTAAAGGTGTCTCTATAGGTAGGTATATAGACAGTATACGGTGTTCTTAGGGTCTTATATAGTGGTAATAGACAGGTATAGGTGTGGTTGGTTATAAGGGTCTCTATAGGTAGGATATAAGACAGTTATACGGTGTTCCTGTGTAAAAGGGTGTTCTATAGGTAGGTATTATAGACAGTATACGGTGTTCTATGTAAAGGGTTTTGTCTTCTAGGAGGTTCTATAGACAGTACGTTGTTGCCCTATGTAGGTGTTCACTGAGTGGTATAAAAGAAGGTGTCTCTATAACGTGCTTAGGAGGTATATAGACAGTATACAGTCGTTCCTGGTAAAGGGTTGTCTCTATAGGTAGGTATATAGACAGTATAAAGTGTTCCTATGTAAAGGGTGTCTCTATAGGTAGGTATATAGACAGTATACAGGTTTTGTCAAGTGTCTCTAAGGAGGTATATACCGTTACGTGTTCCTTGTAAAGGGGTGTGTCTTATAGGTAGGTATATAGACAGTATACAGTTCCCTATGTAAAGGGTTGTCTTATAGGTAGGTATATAGACAGTATACAGTGTCCCTATGTAAAGGGTGTTCATATAGGTAGGTATATAGACAGTATAACAGTGTCCCTATGAAAGGGTGTCTCTATAGCGTAGGTATATAGACAGTATACAGTGTCCCTATGTAAAGGGTGTCTCTATAGGTAGGTATATAGACAGTATACAGTGTCCCTATGTAAAGGGTGTCTCTATAGGTAGGTATATAGACAGTATACAGTGTCCCTATGTAAAGGGTGTCTCTATAGGTAGGTATATAGACAGTATACAGTGTCCCTATGTAAAAGGGTGTCTCTATAGGTAGGTATATAGACAGTATACAGTGTCCCTATGAAAGGGTGTCTCTAAGGTAGGTTATAGACAGTATCAGTGTCCCTATGTAAAGGGTGTCTCTATAGGTAGGTGATATAGACAGTACTAACAGTGTCCCTAGTAAAGGGTGTCTCTATAGGTAGGTATACGACAGTATACAGTTTCCCTATGTAAAGGGTTGTCTCTATAGGTAGGTATATAGACAGTATACAGTGTCCCTATGTAAAGGGTGTTCTAAGGTAGGTTATAGACAGTATACAGTGCCCTATGTAAAGGGTGTCTTTGGTAGAGTATAAGACAGTATACAGTGTCCTATGTAAAGGGATTTGTCTTCATAGGTAGGTATATTAGACAGTATACAGTTGTCCCATGTAAAGGGTGTCTCATAGGTAGGTATATAGTCACATTTTTTTTTTTTGTATACAGTGTCCTATGTAAAGGGTGTCTCTATAGGTAGGTATATAGACGGTTATACAGTGTTCCTATGTAAAAGGGTTGTTCTAAGGTAGGTTATATAGTTCACAGTATACATGTGTGTCAGTATGTTTAAAGGGTGTCTCTATAGGTAGGTATATTAGACAGTAACAGTGTTCCTATGTAAAGGGTGTCTCTATAGGTAGAGTATATGAGACAGTATAGGCAGTGTGTTCCATGTAAAAGGGTGTTTTCTCATAGGTAGGTATTAGACAGTATACAGTGGTTATATGTAAAAGGGTGTCTTATAGGTAGGGTATATAAGACAGTATCGTGTCCTCTATGTAAAGGGTGTCTTCATAGGTAGGTATATAGACAGTTATTAAGAGTTTCCTATGTAAAGGGTGTCTCTATAGGTAGGTATATAGACAGTATACAGTGGTGCCTATGTAAAGGGTTGTCTCTATAGGTAGGTATATAGACAGATACAGGGTTGCCTAGTAAGGGTAAAGGGTTTTTTGTTCTTGTATCTTATAGGTAGGTATATAGACAGTATACAGTCAGTGTCCATGTAAAGGGTGTCTTATAGGTAGGTATAGAGACAGTATACAGTGTTTCCCTATGTAAAGGGTGGTCTCTATAGGTAGGTATATAGACAGTATCTACAGTCAGTGTTCCAGTAACAGGGTTTGTTCTTATAGGTAGGTATCATAGACAGTATATAGTCCCATGTTTCCATGTAAAGGGTTGTCTCTATAGGAAGGATATAGGACAGTATACAGTTTCCCTATGTAAAAGGGTTTTTGTTTTTTTGTACTCTATAGGTAGGTTATATAGACAGTATTCACCAGAGTGTTTTTTATGTAAGGGTTTGTCTATAGGTAGGTATATAGACAGTATACAATGTTCCTCCTATGTAAAGGGTGTTTGTCTCTATAGGTCGGTATTAGCATATACAGTGTCCCTATGTAAAGGGTGTCTCTATAGGTAGGTATATAGGAATCTACATCAGTGTCCAATGTAAAGGGTGTCTCTATAGGTAGGTATATAGACAGTATACAGTGTTCCATGTAAAGGGTGTACTCTATAGGTAGGTATATAGACAGTATTACAATCAGTGTTCCATTTGTAAGGGTTTGTCTCTATAGGTAGGTGTATAGTACAGTACAAGTGTCCCTATGTTAATAGGGTGTCTCTATAGGTAGGTATATAGACAGATAATACAGTGTCTCCTGTAGTAAAAATGGGTTTATGTGGGTCTATGATATAGGAAGGTTATTAGACAGTATACAATGTCCCATGTAAAGGGTGTCTCTATAGGTAGGTATATAGACAGTATACAGTGTTCCTATGTAAAGGGTGTCTCTATAGGTCGGTATATAGACAGTATTACAATGTCCCTATGTAAGGGTGTTCTATAGGTAGTATTAACAGTATACAGTGTTCTATGTAAAGGAGTGCTCTATAGTAGGTCATATAGACAGTATACAGGGTCACTATATAAAGAGTGTCTCTATAGGTAGGTATATAGACAGTATACAGTGTTCCATGTAAAGGGGTGTCTCTATAGGTAGGTATATAGACAGTATACACGGTGTCCTATGTAAAGGGTTGTCTCTATAGGTAGGTATATAGACAGTACAGTGTTTCCCTGTAAAGGGTTGTCTCTATAGGTAGGTATAGAAGAATATACAGTGGTCCTATGTAAAGGGTTTGTTCCTATAGGTGGTATATAGACAGTTATACAGTGTTTCCTATGTAAAGGGTTGTTCTATAGGTAGGTATATAGACAGATTACAGTGTCCCTATGTAAAGGGTGTCTCTATAGGTAGGTAATAGACAGTTACAGTGTTCTATGTAAGGTGTCTCATAGGTAGGTATATAGACAGTATACAGTGTCCTAGTAAAGGGTGTTCTAAGGTAGGTATATAGACAGATACAGTTGTTCCTATGTAAAGGGTGTCCTATAGGTAGGTATATAGACAGTATACATGTCCCTATGTAAAGGGTTGTCTCTATAGGTAGTATATAGACAGTATACAGTGTGTTATTGTAAAGGGTGTCTCTATAGGGAGGTATATAGACAGTTACAGGTGTCCTAGTAAAGGGTGTCCTATAGGTAGGTATAAGACAGTATACAGTGTTCCTATGTAAAGAGGTGTCTCTATGGTAGGTAATAGGACAGTATACAGTGTCCTATGTAAACGGTGTTGTCTCTATAGGTATGGTATATAGACAGTATACAGTGTTCCTATGTAAAGGTTGTCTCTATAGGTAGGTATATAGACAGATACAGTGTCCTATGTAAAGGGTCGTCTCTATAGGTAGGATATAGAAGTATACAGGTTTAGTCTAGTAAAGGTGTCCTCTATAGGTAGGTATTAGACAGTATACAGTGTTTCCTATGTAAAGGGTGTCTCTATAGGTAGGTATATAGATCAGTATACAGTTGTCCTATGTAAGGGTTAGTCTCTTAGGTAGGTATATAGACGATACAGTTTGTCCCTATGTAAAGGGTTGCTCTTATAGGTAGGTAGGGTCTATAGATCAGACATACAGTGTTATATGTAAAGGGTTGTCTCTATAGGTAGGTATATAGACAGTCATACAGTGTTCCATTGTAAAGGGTTGTCTCTATAGGTAGGTTATAGACAGTATACGTGTTCTATGTAAGGGTGTCTCTATAGGTATGGTATATAGACAGTATACAGTGTCCCTATGTAAGGGTGTCGTATATATAGGTGGTATATAGACAGTATTACAGTGTCTCATATGTAAAGGTGTCTCTATAGGTAGGTATATAGAAGAGATACAGTGTTCCTATGTAAAGGGTGTTCTCTATAGGTAGATATAGACATACATGTTCCTATGTAAAAGGGTGTGTCCTCGTATCAGGCTAGAGGTATATTGACAGTATACAGTGTCCCTATGTAAGGGCTGTCTCTATAGGGTAGGTATATAGACAGTAGTACAGCATGTCCTCTGTAAAGGGTTACTCTCTAGGTAGGTTATACAGACAGTAGTACAGTGTTCCATGTAAAGGGTTTTGTCTCTATAGGTAGATATATAGACAGTATACAGGTGTCCCATGTAAAGGGTGTTCTTAGGTAGGTTATAGACAGTTATACAGTGTCCTAGTATAAAGGTGTCTCTATAGGTAGGTATAAGGACAGTATACAGTTTTCTATGTAAGGGTTGTCTCTTAAAAGTAGGTATATAGACAGTATAACAGTTGTTCCTATGTAAAGGTGTCTATAATAGGTAAGGTATATAGGACAGTATATCAGTGTGTCCTATGTAAAGGGGGTCTCTATAGGTAGGTATATAGACAGCTATACAGTGTTTATGTAAAGGGTTTGTCTCTATAGGTAGGTATATAGACAGTATAAGTGATCCCTATGTAAAGGGGTCTCTAAGGTAGGTATATAGACAGTATACAGTGTCTCCTATGAACGGGTGTCTATAGGATATATAGACAGTATACAGTGTTCTATGTGTATAAGAGGTGTCTCTATAGGTAGGTATATAGACAGTATACAGTGTTCTAGTAAGGGTATTTGTTCTCTAAGGTAGGTATAGACCGTATACAGTTTCAATGTAAGGGTGGTTCTCTATAGGTAGGTAGATAGACAGTTACAGTTCTCCATTTAAAGGGTGTCTCTTATAGGTAGGTCTATAGACAGTATACAGTGGTTCCTATGTAACAGGGTGTCTCTATAGGTAGGTATATAGACATCATTAACAGTGTTCCTATGTAAAGGGTGTCTCATAGGTAGGTATATAGACATGCAAGTGGTTCATATGTAAAGGGTTGTCTCTATAGTAGAGGTATATAGACAGTATACAGTGTCCCTCTGTAAAAGGGTGTCTCTATAGGTAGGTATAAGACGATTACATGTCCATATGTAAGGTGTCTCTATAGGTAGGTATAAGACAGTATACAGTGTCTCCATAGTAAAGGGTTTTTTATGTCTCTATAGGTAGGTATATAGACAGTATACAGTGTTCTATGTAAAGGTGTTTCTATAGGTAGGTATATAACAGTATACAGTGTCCCTATGTAAAAGGGTCTCCTAAGGTAGGTATACTAGACAGTATACAGTGTCCTATGTAAAGGGGGTGTCTCATAGGTAGGTATATAGCGTATACAAGTTTTCCTATGTAAAGGGGTCTATATAGGTAGGTAATAGACGAGTATACAGTGTCCCTATGTAAGGGTTTGTCTCTATAGGTAGGTATATAGACAGATACATGTTATGTGTAAGGGTGTCTCTATAGGTAGGTATATAAGACAGTATACTAGTGTCCCTATGTAAAGGGTGTCTCTATAGGTAGGTATATAGACAGTATACATGTTGTCCTATGTAAAGGGGTGTCTCTATACGGTAGGTATATAGACAGTATACAGTGTTATATTGTAAAAGGGTGTTCTCTATAGGTAGGTTATATAGCACAGTATACAGTGTTCCTATGTAAACGGGTGTCTCTATAGGGTAGGTAGTATAAGACAGTTACAGTGTTCCTATGTAAGGGTGTCTCGTATAGGTAGGTATATAGACAGTATACGTGTCATGTAAAGGGTGTCTCTATAGGTAGGGATATAGACAGTATACAGTGTTCCTATGTAAAAGGGGTCTCTATAGGTAGGTATATAGACAGTATCAGTGTCCCCTATGTTAAAGGGTGTCTCTATAGGTAGGATATAGACAGTATACAGTGTCCCTATGTTAAAAGGTGCTTTGTCTCTATAGGTAGGGTATATAGACAGTATACAGTGTCCCTATGTAAAGGGGTTGTCTCTATAGGTAGGTATATAGCAGTATACAGTGTCCCTATGGTAAAGGGTTGTCTCTATAGGTAGGTATACTAGACAGTATACAGTTGTTCTATGTAAAGGGTTGTCTCTATAGGTAGGTATATAGACAGATACAGTTTGTCCCTATGTAAAGGGTGTCTCTATAGGTAGGTATATATAGACAGTTGATACAGTTGTTCCTTAGTAAAGGGTTGGTCTATATAGGTAGGGTAATGATAGACAGTATACGTGTTCCTATGTAAGGGTGTGTCTTATAGGTAGGTATATAGACAGTATACAGTGTCCCTATGTAAAGGGTGTCTCTATAGGTGTAGGTATATAGACAGTATACAGTGTTTCCTATGTAAAGGTGTCTCTAGGTAGGTATATAGACCAGTATACAGTTGTCTATGTTAAAGGGTGTCTACTAGGTAGGTTATAGACAGTATACAGGCCTATGTAAAGGGTCTCTATAGGGTAGGTATATAGCCAGTATACAGTGTCCTATGTAAAGGGTGTCTCTATAGGTAGGTATATAGACAGTATACAGTGTTTATGTGTAAAGGGTGTCTCTATAGGTAGGTATATAGACAGTATACAGTGTCCCTATGTAAAGGGTGTCTCTATAGGTAGGTTATTATAAGACAGTATACAGGTTATATGTAAAGGGTTTTCTATAGGTATGGTATATAGCAGTATACGTGTCCCTATGTAAAGGGTTGTGTCTCTATAGGTAGGTATATAGACAGTAAGTGTTATGTAAAGGTTGTCTATAATAGGGGTATCATAATTCGACAAGTATACAGTTGTCCCTATGTAAAGGCGTTGTCTCTATAGGTAGGGTTATTAGACGTATACAGTGTCCTATGTAAAGGGTTCTCTAATGGTAGGTATATACGGACAGTATACAGTGTTCTATGTTAAAGGGTGTATCTATAGGTAGGTATATAGACAGTATACAGTGGTCCCTATGTAATAAAGGGGTGTCTATTAAGGTAGGTATCAGACAGTATAAAGTGTTCCTATGTAAGGGTTCTCTATAGGTAGGTATATAGACAGTATACAGTTGCCCTCTGTAAAGGGTGTCTCTATTATAGGTAGGTATATAGACAGTATACAGTTCCTATGTAAAGGGTTGTCTCTTATAGGTAGGGATAAGACAGTATACAGTGTTCCTATGTAAAGGGTCTGTCTCTATAGGAGGGTATAAGACAGTTATACAGTGTTCCCTACTGTAAGGGTGTCTCTATAGGTAGGTATATAGACAGTATCAGTTGTCCCTAGTAAAGGGTGTCTCTATAGGTAGGTAATAAGACAGTATACAGTGTTTATGTAAATGTTTGTCTCTATAGGTTGGTAATAGACAGTACAGGTTCCCCCCTATGTACAAGGCTGTCTCTATAGGTAGGTATATAGACAGTTATACAGTGTGTCCTATGTAAAGGGTGTCTCTTATAGGTAGGTATATAGACAGTATATACAGTGTTCCTATGTAAAGGGTGTCTCTATAGGTTAGGTATTAGACAGTATACAGTGGTCCCTATGTAAAGGGTGTCTAATAGGTAGGTAATAGACAGTATACAGGGTTCCTACGTCAAAGGGTGTATGGTCATATGAGGTAGGTATTAGACAGATACAGTGTTCATGTAAAGGGTGTCTCTAGGTAGGTTTATAAAGACAGTATACAGTGTTGTGTTCCTATGTAAAGGGTGTCTCTATAGGTAGGTATATAGACAGTATACTGTGTTCCTATGTAAAGGGTGTCTCTATAGGTAGCGTATATAGACAGTATACAGTGTCCCTATGTAAAGGGTGTCTCTATAGGTAGGTATATAGACAGTATACAGTGTCCTATGCTAAAGGGTTTGGTCTTATAGGTAGGTATATAGGACAGTATTACAGTGTTTATGTGTAAAGGGTTGTCTTTATAGGTAGGTATATAGACAGTATACAGTGGTCCCTATGTAAAGGGGTTGTCTCTATAGGTAGGTATACAGACAGTATACAGGGTTCCTATGTAAAGGGTGTCTCTATAGGTAGGTATATAGACAGTTACAGTGTCCCTATGTAAGGAGGTTTGTCTCTATAGGTAGGTAATTAGACAGTACTAACAGTGTCCCTATGTTAAAGGGTGTCTCTATAGGAGGTATAGAGAAGTATACAAGGTTTTATGGTAAAGGGTTCTCTATAGGTAGGTATATAGACAGTATACAGTGTGCCTATGTAAGAGGTTAGGTTCATGAGGGAGGATATATAGACAGTATACAGTGTTCCTCCTATGTAAAGGGTGTCTGCTATAGGTAGGTATATAGAACGTATACAGTGTTCCTCTGTAAAGGGTGTTCTCTATAGGTAGGTATATAGACAGTTTATACAGTGCTCCTCTCGTTAAAGGGTTGTGTCTCTATAGGTAGGCGATATAGACAGTATACAGTTGTCCTATGTAAAGGGTTTTGTCTCATATAGGTAGGTATATAGACAGTATACAGTGTTCCTATGTAAAGGGTGTCTCTATAGGTAGGTATAAGGACAGATACATTTTCCTATGTAAAGGGTTGTTGTCTCTATAGGTAGGTATATAGACAGTATACAGTGTTCTATGTAAAGGGGTGTCTCTATGGTAGGGTTATTAGACAGTATACAGTGTTCCTATGTAAAGGGTGTCTCTATAGGTAGGTATATAGACAGTATACAGTTGTCCCTACATTAAAGAGTGTCTCATAGGTAGGTATATAGACAGTATACAGTGTTTGTGTTAAGTAAAGGGGTCTCTATAGGTAGGTATATAGCAGTATACAGTTTTGTCCCGATGTAAAGGGTGCTCTATAGTAGGTATATAGACAGTATACAGTGTCCTATGTAAAGGGGTGTCTTATAGGTAGGTATATAGACAGTATACAGTGTTCCTATGTAAAGGAGTGTTTCTATAGTAGGTATATAGACAGATACTACAGTTGTCCTATGTAAAGGGAGTTGCTCTATAGGTGGGTGGATATAGACAAGGTTATACAGGTTCTATGTAAAGGGTTTCTCTATGGTAGGTAATAGACAGTATACAGTGTTTAGTGTAAAGGGTTGTCTCTATAGGTAGGTATATAGACAGTATACAGTGTTTCTATGTAAAGGGTTTCTATAGGTAGGTATATAGACAGTATTACGTGTGTTCCTATGTAAGGGTGCTCTATATAGGGTAGGTATATAGACAGTTATACAGTGTTCCTATGTTAAAGGGTATCTCTATAGGTAGGTATATAGACAGTATACAGTTGTCCCTATGTTAAAGGGTTGTCTCATGGTAGTATAGACAGATACAGTGTTCTATGTGTAAAGGGTGTCTTATAGGTAGGTATATAGACAGTATACAGGTTGCCTATGTAAAGGGTTGTCTCTATAGGTAGGTATTACAGACCAGTATACAGTGTTCATATGTAAAGGGTGTCTTAGTAGGTAGGTATATAGCACAGTATACAGTGTCCATGTAAAGGGTATCTCTATAGGTAGGTATATAGATAGGATACAAGTTCCATATGTAAAGGGTGTCTCTATAGGTAGGTATATAGCCAGTTACAGTGTTTAGTAAAGCGTGTGTCTCTATAGGTAGGTATATAGAGCATATAGTGTCCCTATGTAAAGGGGCTCATAGGTAGGTAGACAGTATACAGTTGTTCTATGTAAAGGGGGTCTCTATAGGTAGGTATATAGACAGTATAACAGTGTTCCTATGCTTAACGGGTATCTCTATAGGTAATATAGACAGTATACAGTGTTCCTATGAAAGGGTGTCTCTATAGGTAGGTTATAGACAGTATACAGTGTTCCTATGTAAAGGGTTGGGTCTCTATAGGTAGGGAAGAGTATAGACAGTATACAGCGTTCATATGTAAATGGGTCTCTCTATAGGGAGGTATATAGACAGTATACAGATGTTCATATGTAAAGGGTGTACTTTGGTCTCTAGAGGTAGGTATATAGGGACAGTCTACAGTGTTCCTACGTTAAAGGGTGTTTTAAAATCTCTATAGGTAGGTATATAGAATAGAGTACAGATGTTTCCTATGTTAAAGGGTTTGCCTCTATAGGTAGGATATAGACCAGTCGTACAGTGTTCAATGTAAAGGTGTCGTCCTCTTATAGGAAAGGTATATAGATGATGATACAGTGTTCCTATGAAAGGGTTGTCTCTATAGGAAGGTATTGGTATAGACAGTATACAGTGTTCACTACTGTAAGGGTTGTCTCTATAGGTAGGTATAAAGACAGTATACAGTGTTCCTATGTAAAAGGTGTCTCTATAGGTAGGCTATATAGACAGTATACAGTGTTCTATGTAAAGGGTTTTCTTATGGAGGTTTGTATAGACGTATACAGTGTTCATCTGTAAGGGTGTCTCTATAGGTAGGTATATAGACAGTATACAGTGTGTTCTATGTAAAGGGTTGTCTCTATAGGTAGGTATATAGAATATACGATATAGACAGTAAGTGTTCTATGTAACGGGTGTCTCTATAGGTAGGTATATACAGACAGCCTATACCAGTGTCCTATGTAAAGGGTTGTTCTTCTATAGGTACGGTATAAGACAGTATACAGTGTCATAGTACATGGGTCTCTATAGGTAGGTATATAGACAGTATACCCAGGAGTTCCTATGTAAAGGGTTGTCTTTATAGGAAGGTATATAGACAGATACAGTTGTTCATAGTAATGGG
>JAACNH010001357.1:23180-34323 GCA_019447015.1 Hymenochirus boettgeri | reverse complement strand
CTATATACCTACCTATAGAGACACCCTTTACATAGGGACATTGTATAATGTCTATATACCTACCTATAGAGACACCCTTTACATAGGAACACTGTATACTGTCTATATACCTACCTATAGAGACACCCTTTACATAGGGACATTGTATACTGTCTATATACCTACCTATAAGACAAAACACAAAACCCATTACATATGAATTCTATCCTCTAGGGACTTAATACATGTCTCATATACCTTCCTATAGAGACACAACCCTTTACATAGGAAATCACTGTAATTTCTTATACCTACCTAGAATATAGAAACGATCTCATTCCTCCTATAAAGACTTACATAGGAACACTGTATACTGTCTATATACCTACCTATAGAGACCCAAATACACTCTGTCTTTACCATAGAAGAAATTTAAGGACATGTATACTGTCTATATACCTACCTAAGAGACACCCTTCACATTAAGAACACTGTATACTGTCTATATCCGTGACACTATTCTATATAACCTCCTAAAAAACCCTTTACATAGGAACGACTGTATACTGTCTATATACCTACCTATAGTAGACAACAGAACACCTTTACAGTGAACACGTGTATACTGTCCTATATAAACCTTCCTATAGAGACAAAAAAACCCTTTCACATAGAACACTGTATACTGTCATATACCTCCTATAGAGACCCTTACATAGACATGTCACTGTCTTTACCACATATAGGAACCTTAAGAGAACACTGATCTGCTCTATAACCTACGCGTCCTATAGAGACAAACAAACGCTTTCTATGGACCTAGCTCCAATACTTCTATAGACCTACATGAACTGACACTGGCATATACTAGACACCCTTTACAATAGGAACATTGTATACCTATCTATATACCTACCTATAGAGATTTAAAAACCCTTTAACTAGACAACACTGTATACTGTCTATATACCTACCTCTAGAGACCAACCCTTTACATATGAACACTGTATACTGTCTATATACCTCCTATAGAAGCAACCCTTTACATATGCAACCTGTATAACTGTCTATAATTAACCCTACCTATAGAGACCACCCCCAACCCTTTACATAGAACACTGTATCTGTCTATACCTACCTATAGAGACACCTTTATGGAACCTGCTACTGTATATCCATAGAGTCGTTACATAGACCTGTATACTGTCTATATACCCTACCTATAGAGATCCCCTTTACATAGAACAACTGTATAGCTGTCTTATATACCTAAACCTACTCTAGAGCACCCATTTACATAGGAGCACGTAATACTGCTATATACCTACCTATAGAGACACCCTTTACATAGGAACACTGGTATACTGTCTATATACCTACCTATAGAGACACCTCTTTACTTAATGACCTGTATCTTGCTATATACCTTACCTATAGAGAACCCTTTATTACCAGGCACTGTATCTGTCCTATATACTAACCTATAAGAACACCCTTCCACAGAGGACACTGTATATACTGGTCTTGTACCTACTATAGATACACCCTTTATCATAGGACGTATCCCTGTGTATACTGTCTATAGATACCTCCTTAAAGGACCACCTTCTGTCTATTATAACCTACATAGAACCTTACATAACACGTATATCGTCTATATACTACCATATGACAACCCTTTACAATAGGGACAACTGTATACTGTCTATATACCTACCTATAGAAACCCTTTTTTTACATAGGGAACAACTGTAAACGTTCTATATACCTCCCTATATAGACACCCTTGACATAGGGAACACAGTATACTGTCTATATACCTACACTAGAGCCACCCTTACCCATAGAAACACTTTATACTGTCTATATCCTAAAAAAAACCCAACCCTTTACAAGTAAACTGTATCCCACCCCCTGAGACCCTTACATAGGAACACTGTATGCTGTTATATACCTACCATAGAGACAACCCTTTACTAGGGAACCTGTATACCTTGTCTATATACCACCTACTATAGAGACAACCCTTTACATAGGAACACGTGTAAGACTGTCTATAACTCCTACCTATAGAGACAACACCCTTTAACGCGTAGGAACACTGTATACTTTCAACTATATACCTACCTATAAGACCCCCTTTACCATAGACACTGTATACCTGTCTATATACCCTACCTAAGAGCACTCTTATATCAGGGAACAACTGTATATACTGGCTATATACCTGACCTATAGAGACCCCTTTACATAACACAAAACCTGTATACTGTCTATATACCCTACCTATAGAGAAACCTCTTACATAGAACACTGTATACTGTCTTATAACCTACCTATAGAGACAACCCTTTACATAGGGACACTGTATACGTGTCTAATTAACTACCTAGACACCTAACATAGAGTATCTGTCGTATACACTAGAACAAAACCCTTTACATAGGGACAACACTGTATACTGTCACTATACCCTACTATAGAGACACCCTTACATATGAACAACTGTAATACTGTCTTATAACCTACCTATAGAGACAAACAAACCCTTTTACAGAGGGACAACTGTATACTGTCTATATCCACTACCTATAAGAACACCCTTTTAACATGAGGACACTGTATACTGTCTATATACCTACCTATAGAGAAAACCCTTTACTAGGGACACCTGTATACGTCTATATACCTACCTATAGCAGACACCTTATTACATAGGGGAACACTGTATACTGGTCTATGATACCTCCCTCTAGAACACCCTCTTACATAGGACCACACGTATACTGTCTATATACGTACCTATAGAGACAACCCTTTCCACTAACCTTTGTGTTTACTCTATTACCCCTATGAGACACTCTTAATAGCATGTTAACTGTCTATATAACCTACCTAAGAGACACCTTTAACATAGAACAACTGTAGCGCCTTAATAACCTACCATAGATACACCCTTTACTAGGAAGCATGGGGGGCATGTATACTGTCTAGTATACCACCTAGTAGAGACAACCCTTTACATAGGGACTCAACAATTACCTCCAGCAATTACATAAACTGTATACTGCATATACCTACCTAGACACTACATATGGAGTAACCTATTCCTCATTAAACACTCCATAGGGACCTGTCGCTATAGCTACTATAGGACCTTCTGCACTCTTATATACCTACCAACCCCAAGGACAACCGTACTGTCTCTAACCTTAGAGACTGAACGAGTTTACATGAAACCCACGAGGAATGTAACGTACACCCTATGGCTTTGATGTGGCATGTATGGTCTATACCTACCATAGAGACACCCTTTACATAGGGACAAACTGTATAACTTCTAGTATTCCGTGGACCGTATGAAGGTAGACCGGGGGGAGGGGGAGAGGCCCTGTTAGCATAGGACAGGCATGTATAACTGTCTATATACTACCTATAGAGACAAACAACGCCTTTACATAGGGGAACCTGTATACTGTCTATATACTCTACCTATAGGGGGAGACAAACCATGTGGTACGATGTGGAGGCAACACATGTATACTGTCTTATAGCCAGGGGTACCTATGAGGAGACACCTTTACTAGGAGACAACTGTATGACTGTCTATATGCCTACCTATAGAGACACCCTTTACATAGGAACCACTGTATGAACTGTCTTATACCACCTCTATAGACCGACAACCCTTTACATAGGAACACTGTTAACTGTCTTAATCCCTACCTATAAGAGACAATACCCTTTACATAGGGACCACTGTATACTGTCTATATACCTACCTATAGAGACACCCTTGTACAAGAAGCACTGTGAGTACTGTTGGCGTAATACCTACCTATAGAGACACCCTTTCATAGGAACACTTATACTGTCTGTATACCTACCTTAGATGACAGACCCTTTACAAGGGACAGGCTGTATACTTCTAGATACCTACCTATAGAACACCTTTACATATACAACTGTATACTGTCCTATATACCTACCATAGAGAACCCCTGTTACATAGGGACACTGTATGCCGTTATATAACCCTACCTATAGAGACAACGCCTTTACATAGGGACACTGTATACTGTCGAATTATGACCTACCCTAAAATAAGACAACCCTTACATAGGACACTAGTATACTGTTATATAACCTACCTATGAGAGACACACCCCTTTACACTAGAAAGCTGTATACTGTCTATATACCTTACCTATAAGCATAAAACCCTTACATAGGTACACTGTATAGCTGTCTATATAAACCTACCTATAGAGACAACCCTTTAACCATAGGACCTGTATACTGTCTATATACCTACCTATAGAGACACCCTTTACACATAGGACACTGTATACTTGTCTATACTACCTACCTTAGAGAACACCCATTTCACATAGGGACACGTATACTGTCTATATAACCTAACCCTATAGAGATCCCTTTTACATATGACACTGTATACTTGTCTATAAACCTACCTAGATAGACAACCCTTTAACATAGGAGACAACTGTATACTGTCTATATACCTACCATAAGACACTCTTTACATAGGACAACATGTATACTGCTATATACCTACATTCCTATAGAGACAACCCTTTACATAGGGACAACGTATCACGTCTAATATACCTACCTTAGAGACAACACCCTTTACATAGGAACACCGTATACTGCTATATTACCTACACTATAGAACAACCCTTACTAGGACAACTGTATACCTGTCTATACTCTACCTATAGAGACAACCCTTTACATAGGGACCTGTATACTTGTCTTATACCTACCTATAGAGACACCTTTCATAGGAACAACTGTATACTGTCTGTATACCTACCTATAGAGACACCCTTTTACATGGACACCTGTATACTGCTATATACCTCCTATAGAGACAAACCCTTTCACTACACACTGTATACTGTCTATATACCCTACCTATAGAGACAACTCCTTTTACATAGGGACAACTGTATACTGTCTATACTCCTACCTATAGAGACACCCTTTACATCGGGACACTGATACTGTTATATACCTACCTATAAGAGACACCCTTTTCATAGGAACACAGTATACTGTCTAATACTCTCTACCTATAGAGACACCCGACAGGAACACGTATACTGTTCTATATAACCTACCTATAGGACACCCTTACATAGGAAACACTGTATCTGTCTATGTATACCTACCTACCTAGAGACAACCCTTCTAATGAGGACACTGTAATACTGTCTATATAACCTCCTATAGAGACAACCCTTTTACACATAGGTAAACTGTATACTGTCTATATCATACCGATAGAGACACCCTTTACATAGGACAACTGAAGATAACTGTCTATATACCTACCTATAGAGGACAAACCCTTTACATAGACACTAGTAACTGTCTTATATACCTACCTATAGAGACACACCCTTTACAAGTAACATGTATAGCTGGTCTATATACCTACCTATAAGACACACCTTACATAGGACACTTGTATACTCGTCTATTACCTACCTATATAGACCCCGTTACATAGGAATGAACCTATTACTGCTATGACCCTTCTAGCTGTATACCTGCCTATATACACCTCAGAACCCTTTTATAGAGGACACTGTAATACTGTCTGCATATACCTACCTAATAGTACACCCTTTACATGGGACAAACTGTATACTGTCTATATACCTACCTATAAGAGACAAAACCCTTTTACATAGAACCTGCTGTCTTATCCGTACCTATAGAGACAACCTTTACATAGGGACACCTTGTATCTGTCACATAGCCTACTATAGAGACAACCCTTTACAGGACATACCACTGTAGCTCTGTCTATATACCCCTATAGAGACACCCCTTTCCATAGGGACACTGTATCCTGTCATATATACCTCCTATAGAGACCCTTTACATAGGAACACTGTATCTGTCTATAACCTACCTATAGAGACAACCCGTTACATAGGACACTGTATACTGTCCTATAGACCTACCTATAGAGACACCCTTTACATAGGACACTGTATACTGTCTATATACCTCCTACCTATAGAAACACCCTTACTAGAACAGTATACTGTCTAACCTACCATAGAGACACCCTTTACATAGGAACACTGTATACTGTCTATATACCTACCTAGAGAGAACCCTTTTACTAGGAACCACTGTATACTGTCTATATACCTACCTATAGAGACACCCTTTACATAGGAAACTGTAACTGTCTATATACGTACTATAGAGCACTCTTTATATAGTGGCCTGTATACTGTCTATACCTACCTATAGAGAAACACTCCTTTACATATGAACACTGTATACTGTCTTATACCTACCTATAGAGACCCACCTTTACATAGGGACATTGTATATATGTCTATATACCTCCTATAGAGACACCCTTTAACATAGGAACACTGTATACTGTCTATAACCTACAGAGAGACAACCCTTTACTATGACGGACAATTGTATACTGTCTATATACCTCCTAAGAGACACCCTTACAAGGGACACTGTATACTGTCTATATACCTACCATAGAGACAAAAACCCATACATAGGACATTGTATACTGTCTTAATACCTACCTATAGAACAACCCTTTACATGGAAACATCTGTACTGTATATGTCTATAGAACTACCTCTAGAGACAAAACAACCCTTTTACATAGGAACACTGTATATACTGCTATCACTACCTATAGAGACACCCTTTACATAGGAAACTGACTGTATGCGTCTATATACCTCCTATAGAGACACCCTTTACATAGGACACTGTATACTGTCTATATACCCTTACCTATAGGACCACCCTTACATAGGGACATGTGTATACTGTCTATATACCTACCTATGAACCCCTTTACATGAAACACTGACTGTATACGTCTATATGACCTAAAAAACAAAAAACCTTAGAGACACTCTTATATATGGACACTTGTATGCTGTCATATACCTACTATAGAGACAACCCTTTTACATAGGAACACTGTATCTGTCTATATACCTACCTCATAGAGACACCCTTTCATAGGAACAACGTTATACTGTCTTATACTACCTATAGAGAACAACCCTTTACATAGGGACACTGTAAACTGTCTATATACCTACCTATAGAGACAACCCTTTACATATGAACACTGTATCTGTCTATATACCTACCTATGAAGACACCCTTTACATAGGGACATCTGTATCTGTCTATAACCTACCTATAGAGACAACACCCTTTCCATAGGACACTGTATACTGTCTATATACCTACCTATAGAGACAACCCTTTACATAGGAACACGTATACTAGTCTTATACCTACCTATAGAGACAAACCTTTTACTAGTAACACTGTTACTGTCTATATACCTACCTATAGAGACACCCTTTACATAGGAACACTGTATGCTGTCTATATACCTACCTATAGAGACACCCTTTACATAGGAACACTGTATACTGTCTATATACCACCTATAGAGACAAAAAACCCTTTACATAGGAACGACTGTATACTGTCTATATCCTACCTATAGAGACACCACTTTACATCGGGACACTGTATCTGTCTATATACCTACCTATAGACAAACCCTTTACTAGGAACACTGTATACTGTCTATATACCTACCTATAGAGACACAAACCCTTTACATAGGGACACTGTATACTGTCTATATACCTACCTATAGAGACACCCTTTACATAGGGACAACTGTATATGTCTATATACCTACCTATAGAACACCCTTTACATAGGAACAACTGTATACTGTCTAATACCTACCTATAGAGAGAACACCCTTACAATATGGACACTGTATCTGTCTATATACCTACCTATAGAGACACCCTTAACATAGAACACTGTAACTGTCTATACCTACCTATAAGAGACACCCCTTTACATAGGAACACTGTAACTGTCTATATACCTACTATAGAGACAACCCTTTACAATAAAAACCTGTTAACTGTCTATATACCTACCTATAGAGACACCTTTACATAGGGACCTGTATACTGTCTATATACCTACCTATAGAGACCACTCCTTTACAATAACACGTGTAATGCTGTCATATACCTACCTATAGAGACACCCTTTACATAGGGACCTGTATACTGTCATATATACCTACCTATAGAGACACCTTTACATAGGAACACTGTATACTGTCTATATACCTACCTATAGAGACACCCTTTTACATAGGAACACTTGTATACTGTCTATAACCTACCTATAGAGACAACCCTTTACATTAGGGACACGTATATCTGTCTATATACCTACCTATAGAGACACCCTTTACTAGGAACACTGTATACTGTCTATATACACCTACCTATAGAGACACCCTTTACAAGGAACACTGTATACTGTTCATAACCTACCTATAAGACACCCTTTACATAGGAACACTGTACATACTGTCTATATACCTACCTATAGAACACCCTTTACATAAACACTGACTGTATCTTACTACCGTAAGAACACCCTTTACATAGGACCCTGTATACTGTCTAGTTACCTACCTATAGAGACACCCTTTATATAGGAGGACACTGTATACTGTCTATATACCTACCTATAGAGGACACACCTCTTTACACTAGGAACACGGTATACTGTCCTATATACCTACCTATAGAGACAAGACCTCTTTACTAGGAACAATGTATAAATACTGTCTATATACCTACCTATAGATACCACCCTTTACATAGAGCACTGTATACTGTCCTTATACCTACCTATAGAGACACTCTATTTATATTAGTGACACTGTACATACTGTCTATATACTTACCTACCTAATAAAGGACACCTTTACCATGGAACACTGTTACTGTCTATATACCTACCTATAGAGACACCCTTTACATGAGGAACATTGTATATGTCTATATACCTACCTTAGAGACACCTTTACATAGGAACACTGTTACTGCTATATACCTACCTATAGAGACAACCCTTTTACATAGGGAACACGTGTATACTGTCTATATACACCTTCCCTATATAGACACCCTTTACAAGGGACACTGTATACTGTCTATATACCTACCTATAGAGACAACCCCTTACAATGACGCTATGTTATACTGCTATATACCTACCTATGAGACACCCTTTACATAGGCACAACTGACCTGTACTACTTTCTAGATATCCTACCTATAGAGACACCCTTTACATGGATAACACTGACTATATACTGCTCTACCATTAATCACTACCTATAGAGACACCCTTTACATAGGACACTGACTGTATCAGGCTATATACCTCCTTAGATACAAACCTTTACTAGGGACACTGTATCCTGTCTATATACCTACCTATAGAGACAAAACCCTTTACATAGGGACATTGTTACTGTCTATATACCCTACTATAGAGACACCCTTTACATAGGACACTGTGATATACTGTCTATAAACCTACCTATAGATACAACCCTTTACATAGGAACACTGTATACTGTCTATATACCTCCTATAGAGACAACCCTTTTACAATGGAACACACTGTAATACTGTTCCTATATACCTACCTATATAAACACCCTTTCACCTGGAAGACACTGTGTATACTGTCTATATACCTACCTATAGAGACACCCTTTACATAGGAACATGTATACTTCTATATACCTACTATAGAGACACCCTTACAAATAGGAAACACTGACTGTATACTGTCTATATACCTACCTATAAGACACCCTTCCATAGGAACACTGTATACTGTCTATATAACCTACCTATAGAGACAAACCCTTTACATAGGAACACTGATAACGGTCTAATACCTACCTTAGAGACAACAGACCTTTACATATTGACCATCTGTATACTGTCCCCTATCTACCTCTATAGAGACACCCTTTACATAGGGACACTGATACGTCTATATACCTACCTATAGAGACACCTTTACATAGACCACTGTATACTGTCTATATACCTACCTATAGAGACACCCTTTACATAGGAACACTGTATACTGTCTATATACCTACCTATAGAAGACACCCTTTACTAGGGACCACTGTATACTGTCTATATACCTACCTATTAGAGACACCCTTTACATGAGGACACACTGTATACTGTCTATATACCTACCCTATAGAGACACAACCTTTACATAGGAACACTGTATACTGTCTATATACCTACCTATAAGAGACACCCTTTACAGGGAACCTGTATACTGTCTATATACCTACCTATAGAGGCACCCTTTACAAGGAACACTGTTAACTGTCTATATACCTACCTATAGAGACACCCTTTACATAGGGAACCTGTATACTGTCTATATAACCTCCTATAGAGACACCCTACCTTTACATAGGGAACACTGTATACTGTTCTATATCCTACCTATAGATACACCCTTTACTACATCAGGGAACTGTATACTGTCTATATAACCTACCTATAGAGACACCCTTTACATAGGGACAACTGTATACTGTCCTATATACCTACCTATAGAGACACCCTTTACATAGGAACGTATACTGTCTAATACCTTACCTATAGAACCCTTTACTAGGCAACTGTATCTGTATAACTACCTATAGACAACCCTTTACATAGGACACTGTATACTGTCTATATACCTACCTATAGAGAACCCTTTACATAGGAACCACTGTATACTGGTCTATATACCTACCTATAGAGACAACCCTTTACATAGGAACCTGTTATACTGTCTATATATCCTACCTATAGAGACACCCTTTACATAGGAACACTGTAAACTGTATATAATCCTACCTATAGAGACACCCTGTTTACATAGGAACCTGTATACTGTCTTATACCTACCTATAGAGACACCCTTTACATGGAACACTGTATACTGTCATATACGTACCTATTAGAGACACCCTTTACATAGGAACACTGTATACTGTCTATATACCTACCTATAGAGACACCGTTTACTAGGAACACCGTATACTTGTCTATTACCTACCTCATGAGACACCCTTTACATAGGAAGCAACAACCGTATACTGTCTATATACCTACCTATAGAGACACCCTTTACATAGGAACACCGTATACTGTCTATATACCTACCTATAGAGACACCCTTTACATAGGGACATTGTATA
>JAACNH010001357.1:0-13506 GCA_019447015.1 Hymenochirus boettgeri | reverse complement strand
GAACCTGGCTTCCGAAGCCTGGTATCCTTAAATCGAATTCACATGGCTCAAGCACTCAAAGAAGCTAAGCTAGCTATGGAGTTGGGTTACGGGGGAGTCATCACAACACTCCTTACACACCCACCAAGGCAGAATACATATGACATTGGCTATCTGGCAGAACTAAAAACACAAAGAGCGTCGGGCAATACGGTAGGAAAGGGCATGGCCAGCTTTGTCTTTCTGTTCCAATTCTTTCAATGGAAGGATGTTACTAAGGACTTTGCAATACGCAGGCTGCTGAAAGTCTGGAAACGAGTATCGAGACCCCGGGATAATAGACATCCCGTTTCATTTACGCTACTAAATAAAATACTTAAGTCACTGCCAATGATTTACAATTCACCCTTTGAAACTTCCCTATTCAGGGTGCGGTTCTGCCTGGCATTTTACTGGTGCATTTAGAATAGGAGGTTGGTTTCCCATCTACCACTCACCCCGGCGGGATTCAGGCTAATAATGTAGAAATGGGGATTAAGCCATGCAAATAAAAAATAAATTTCTCAAAAACGGATCAGTTAGGAAGAGGCACAATCATTCCATCATGGCCATAGGTGGTGAAGGCTGCCCAGTAGAGGCTATGCGTAGTTACCTTAACATACGCCCAAACCAGCAAGGCCCCTTACTTATTCATCAAAATGGCAAATTCTTGTCTAAATTTAGTTCACAGCCGTAATGAAATACGTCTGTCATCCTTGCCTTCCTTCCAATAAGTTCAGCTCACACTCCTTCAGGATCGGGGGCAGCAACAGAAGCCTTTGTGTTGGGGCTCCCTGAGGACAGGGTGGATGCAGGTAGGCAGATGAGGTCGCAAAAGTACAGGACTTATGTCGACCTCAGCTAATCGTATAAGATAATTTCTTTTCCCAGGTGCAGGAGTCATACCGGGTGTGTTGGGTCACTCTCATGTCTACTGGGCAGGAAAAAGAGCTGAAATACGCCCTTACGGCCGCAACTTAGGCATACCTTAGAACATTGCCCGCATCCATTGGAGGGGTATCCGAGGCCTCACTTGGCCCAGTTTTCTCCCAGAGTGTTTTGCAGCTAAGAGGAATTGGTAAAGGCCCAAAGGTGATCCATCCATGCCGGAGGCAACGACCTAGGGAACTTTCGTACATAGACCTTATAAGAGACATGAAACAAGATATGTCAAGTTGCTGGAGCCTTATGAATAACCTGGTCATTATATGGTCAGAAAAATTCTCGGTCATATTGGAGGGGGGCAAGGGATGTTAAGGTATCGAAAAATGTGAGAAGGAAAGTTAACTCCAGATTTAGCCTTTGTTCGTCGGTTAGGTGGTATTGTAATAAGGCATAGGGAATTAGAGTCAGATAATTCTAACCTGCTTCGGAAAGATGGTAACACCTGAACCCGATCGGGTTGGACATTTTGAATAATAATTTCCAGATGCCATTGAAGCTGCATTGGTAATGCTGGGGCGGCAGGGCCATCAATGATGCCCCTGACGGTGGCGGTTACATTTGTACGCATTGCCAGTGCAGTCTGTTATATATAAATAATTTTACTTCTTGGGGAGTTAAGCTGGTGGGAAGGGGCAGCTTGTGGCTGACGGCGCAGGTCGGCTCCAACCCATCGGCAGGAGACTCTTGGTCGATTATTACATACATGCCAGTTGCGAGTCAACTGCAGGCATGTTTGTTGTTAAACAGTTCAATGTTAATAAAGCTGTGGCCAATATGTTCAACCAAAAAAGTTGTCGTGTCTGTCATTAAGGTCACAGTCTGGTTGGTTAAATATGCTGGTTAAATAAGTTAAGTTGGCTGGATCAGCCCCGGGTAAGTAACTCAGAGGCCAATAGAAAGAACAGGACTTTACTTTTTGGGTAAGTAACTCAGAGGCCAATAGAAAGAACAGGACTTTACTTTTTCAAGCCAAATTAATAAACAATGTTTCTCTTACATCTCTGATATTGCACAGCTCTACAAGTTGCATTATACAAACCTAGTTGATATATGACTTGGTCTATTGAAGAATCAACTGACTACACTTCCCTCACTGTTATATTATCTATCTCTTACCATAGACTTTATTAGTAATTGCTCCAACCTATTTCAGAAGCTGTGATACTGTGTCTACCGACAATGAAAGAATCCTCACTTCTTCTACAGACAAACTTTTCCTAATACATTCTATCCACACATAGTCAACAATGATTCCGCACTGGTAGATTCACCACTATCTCACTCTTGGGAATTTGAATGCAGCGGTGAGTGTGAAATCTGTGCACGTAACAGGCAATACTATCTTCCCATGGGACGTGGCCAAAACACAACAAAAACTTCCTCCAGAAGGTTTTCTAATTTCAGAGTTCAATTTAGACTCAGATCTTCTTAAGTCCCAGCATTGTAAAGGGCTGTCTCTTCAAATCTCTCTGTAGTCCGCTCTATCTGGACCTGGTAGGGTATCGTTAGTGTTGCAATACTGGAATGATTTTAGACACACTTTTATGGCACTGTTTATGGCCAGATAACTGTGGTTAGAGGAAGGGCTGGAGGATGGTAATATCCTAACTAGGCAAACGCTAATGTAGTGGAGGAAATAATTATAAAAATTCTGCACTATTATTACATTTTCCCAGTCAGAATTTCTCAAATTTCCCTTACAGCACCCACCATAGATACAAGTAAAACCTTAGAGAGGTGAAACTAACACCACAGACCACACTGTTTGACAGAGCAGTCCACAACTTTTATCTGCAAACAACACACATACAGAATCAGTTATAGCAGCCACTTGGACACAGGCTGCTCCTCTAGAAGGTAACCTGACCGGTATGATCTTGTGGTTAAGAAAAATGACCAAATAACAACCAAACAGGGTCATACCTCCACTATGATAGCTTTTGAAGCCTATTGGTAGGGGCAGTTTTGGGGGAGGATATCATTTGATTGACACACAAACTTTCAACCATGGCAACTTTAGTCTAAATACATGAATAAATAAACCAAGGGTTGGGACAGCTCTCAGAGCATTCTATTTCCTTAAATAGTCCCTTTCTTTCTTTCTTTACACCCCCTTTCTTTCTTTCTTTTTCTTTCTTTTTGCCCTTTCTTTCTTTTTGCTCTTTCTTTATCTTAAGGTAGCCATACATGGCCCAATAGTCTTCTGATCAGATTTGCTATGGTCCAAAAGGATCGAAAATCCGATCTGAAGAACCTATCGAAGATCCCCACCGTGCACCAGCAATCTTCCATAGATTCCAGCTTGAAAACTATGGAAGGTCTCGTTCTGGTAGATGGGGTTGATAGAAAATTTTCCATCTTGCCCAATCAGTTTTTTTTTTCGAAAACACGAAAAAAGTGTCCTCAATAATCTAATCTATTCGACCCAAATGATCGGAATATCGATGCCATGTTGGGACCTTTAGTTTAAAAGGCAAAACATGACATATAGTCCATTTGTAATGTTTTGGTAATAGTTGATAAAATCTTTAGAATAATAAACACAAAATTCTTCACTTTGTGAGAAGTTGTGGAATGTTATGTGCAGATTTCTCTCCTGTAAAGGGAGTGATATGTAGAATAGGGATGGGTGGTAGACCATGTGGGAGAAGGTGGATGTCCTACTTTGTTGGTGGGTAGGACAATGTGCATATATTGTTCATATTGCTCCTTCCTGTTTAAAAAAAAAAAGTTTTTAATTGATTATAGGGAAACTTTCTTTAAATTAATAAATATACAACGTTGGTTTCTGACATTGTACTTCACTTTTTCAGTTCTACTCAAGAGCATTCAAGATACTTTCTGGATTTCCGATTCGCTATTGAACAAGCCAATAACAATTCATCCCTATTACCCAACCTGACTCTGGGATATCACATTTATGATTCTTGCTCAGATCCAAGAAAGTCTGTGATCAGTGTGTTCCAGATATTATCAGGTACCAAGGAACCGGTTCCCAATTACTCCTGTGTGGGAAATAGGAACATTGCTGGATTTATTGGGGATCTCACCTCAGAGACAACATTACCCATAGCCCAGATACTGAGTCTGTACGGATATTCCCAGGTGAGGAAAGTTGTTGCACTTGTTGTAATTTCTAATTTAATATGGCTGCAGCATTTACCAGATTTAAATGAAAGCTGGAAATGAGTGAATATAAAGGTACAATGGGGATGTATCACTCTATGTATTAATGTTCATTTACTCAACCACATTGGCTATCCTTTAAACATCAACATTGGACCTAGTATTGGTAGGTATATGTTTTATGGTCTTTAAAATCAAGAAAAATGGACTACACAGTTTTAGGATTCCTTTTAACCAATATTATCAAATACTGACCCTTCTCTCAGTGATAGAGACACATTCCCATATTTCTATCAGACAGTACAAAGTGATAAATCCAATCTTTATTATATTATACAGATCAGCTATGGAGCTACTGACCCTTCTCTCAGTGATAGAGACACATTCCCATATTTCTATCATACAGTACAAAGTGATAAATCCAATCTTTATTATATTATACAGATCAGCTATGGAGCTACTGACCCTTCTCTCAGTGATAGAGACACATTCCCATATTTCTATCAGACAGTACAAAGTGATAAATCCAATCTTTATTATATTATACAGATCAGCTATGGAGCTACTGACCCTTCTCTCAGTGTTAGATACACATTCCCATATTTCTATCATACAGTACAAAGTGATACAAGCCCATCTTTTATTATGTTAACAGATCAGCTATGGAGCTACTGACCCTTCTCTCAGTGATAGAGACACATTCCCATATTTCTATCAGACTTACAAAGTGATAATCCAATCTTTATTATATATACAGATCAGCTATGGACTACTGACCCTTCTCTCAGTGATAGAGACACTTCCCATATTTCTACGACAGTAAAAAGTGATAAATCCAATCTTTATTATATTATACAGATCAGTTATGGAGCTACTGACCCTTCTCTCAGTGATAGAGACACATTCCCATATTTCTATCAACAGTACAAAGTGATATCCAATCTTTATTATATTATACAGATCAGTTATGGAGCTACTGACCCTTCTCTCATGATAGAGACACATTCCCATATTCTATGACAGTACAAGTATAAATCCAATCTTTATTATATTATACAGATCAGTTATGGAGCTACTGACCCTTCTCCATGATAGAGACCATTCCCATATTTCTATCACACTACAAAGTGATAAATCCAATCTTTATTAATTATACAGATCAGCTATGGAGCTACTGCCCCTTCTCTCAGTGATAGAGACACATTCCATATTTCTATCATACAGTACAAGTGATAAATCCAATCTTTATTATATTATACAGATCAGTTATGGAGCTACTGACCCTTCTCTCAGTGATAGAGACACATTCCCATATTTCTATCATACAGTACAAAGTGATATCCAATCTTTATTATTTTACAGATCAGTCTATGGAGCTACTGACCCTTCTCTCAGTATAGAGACACTTCCCATATTTCTATCGACAGTACAAATTGATAAATCCAATCTTTATTATATTTATACAGATCGTTAGGAGCTACTGACCCTTCTCTCAGTGATAGAGACACATTCCCATATTTCTATCGGACAGTACAAAGTGATAAATCCAATCTTTATTAATTATAACATCAGTATGGAGCTACTGACCCTTCTCTCAGTGATAGAGACAACTTCCCATATTTCATCAGACAGTACAAAGTGATAAATCCAATCTTTATTATATTATACGATCAGTTATGGAGCTACTGACCCTTCTCTCAGTGATAGAGCACATTCCCATATTTCTTCGACAGTACAAAGTGATAAATCCAATCTTTATTATATTATACAGATCAGTATGGAGCTACTGACCCTTCTCTCAGTGATAGAGACACATTCCCATATTTATCAGACAGTACAAAGTTGAAATCCAATCTTTATTTATTATACAGATCAGTTATGGAGCTACTGACCCTTCTCTCAGTGATGAGAACACATTCCCATATTTCTATCGGACAGTACAAAGTGATAAATCCAATCTTATTATATTATACAGATCAGCTATGGAGCTACTGACCCTTCTCTCAGTGATAGAGACACATTCCCATATTTCTATCGGACAGTACAAAGTGATAAATCCAATCTTTATTATATATACAGATCAGCTATGGAGCTACTGACCCTTCTCTCAGTGATAGAACACATTCCCATATTTCTATCGACAGTACAAAGTGATAAATCCAATCTTTATTATATTATACAGATCAGCTATGGAGCTACTGACCCTTCTCTCAGTTAAGAGACACATTCCCATATTTCTATCGGACAGTACAAAGTGATAAATCCAATCTTATTATATTATACAGATCGCTTATGGAGCTACTGACCCTTCTCTCAGTGATAGAGACACATTCCCATATTTCTATCGGACAGTACAATATAAATCCAATCTTTATTATATATATCTCAGCTATGGAGCTACTGACCCTTCTCTCAGTGATAGAGACACATTCCCATATTTCTATCGACAGTACAAGTGATAAATCCAATCTTTATTATATTATACAGATCAGTTATGGAGCTACTGACCCTTCTCTCAGTGATAGAGACACATTCCCATATTTCTGTCGGACAGTACAAAGTGATAAATCCATCTTTATTATATTATACAGATCAGCTATGGAGCTACTGACCCTTCTCTCAGTGATAGAGACACATTCCCATATTTCTATCGGACAGTACAAAGTGATAAATCCAATCTTTATTATATTATACAGATCAGTTATGGAGCTACTGACCCTTCTCTCAGTGATAGAGACACATTCCCATATTTCTATCGACAGTACAAAGTGATAAATCCAATCTTTATTATATTATACAGATCAGCTATGGAGCTACTGACCCTTCTCTCAGTGATAGAGACACATTCCCATATTTCTATCAGACAGTACAAAGTGATAAATCCAATCTTTATTATATTATACAGATCACTTATGGAGCTACTGACCCTTCTCTCAGTGATAGAGACACATTCCCATATTCTATCGGACAGTCAAAGTGATAAATCCAATCTTTATTATATTATACAGATCAGCTATGGAGCTACTGACCCTTCTCTCAGTGATAGAACACATCCATATTTCTATCAACAGTACAAGTGATAAATCCAATCTTTATTATTTATACAGATCAGTTATGGAGCTACTGACCTTCTCTCAGTGATAGAGACACATTCCCATATTCTATCATACAGTACAAGTGATAAATCCAATCTTTATTATATTATACAGATCAGCTATGGAGCTACTGACCCTTCTCTCAGTGATAGAGACACATTCCCATATTTCTATCGGACAGTAGAAAGTGATAAATCCAATCTTTATTATATTATACAGATCAGCTATGGAGCTACTGACCCTTCTCTCAGTGATAGAGACACATTCCCATATTTCTATCGGACAGTACAAAGTGATAAATCCAATCTTTATTATATTATACAGATCAGTTATGGAGCTACTGACCCTTCTCTCAGTGATAGAGACACATTCCCATATTTCTATCGGACAGTACAAAGTGATAAAACCAATTATTTTGCTTTAAGTAAATTAATAAAATATTTTGGTTGGACCTGGGTTGGAATTATCACATCTGATGATATTAGTGGAGAGAGGGAAGAACAAATTTTAACACACTATCTGTCTGAGGATGGAATCTGTGTTGACTTCTCACTGAAGATGAATTCCTTAAAGTTTTTTGAAAGTTTCACACAGAATAAAAAGATTTTTGAGGAATCAACTGCTACAGTTGTTATTATTTGTGGAACGTCATCAAAAAAATATGTTCTCTACTTATATAATTTGTCTATAATGACAACTGTCTTTATTAATAAGGCAATCATCTATTCATCCGTCTGGGGAGATAATAAAATGTTTTTATATGATCCCAAAAGAACACCCGATTGTATTATCTCTATTAGATCATTATACACATATAATCTACGTACTACAGAATATGAAACATTTTTAATGACTTTTACTCTATTAAACGAACCAGAAAACAAACTACTTCAAGATATTTATATAAGCCAATGGGGTTGTTGGACAGTAGACCCAATGAAGAATCAATATTATAACCAATATTTTCCTTTGATTAAAAATTGCACTGCAAATTTACTACAGGAAACCGATGTCACTCATTCCCCCCGTGTGTACCTGGCAGTTTATATGATGTGTCGGGCAGTTAATAACATGCATGATGAAAATCTCCCCCAAAGGCTCAATAGGGGGTTCAATTATCAGAACAAGGTAAATAATACAGTGTCTAAATATCAATGTAATCCATTCAGCTAAGGATGTTCATACAGTACTACACATTTTTAAATGTTTTCTTTCTTTATAACAGCTACACCATTATTTGAAGACAATGGCCCATGATACCTCAGATGGTTACCCAACAACCTTTAATGAGCAAGGAGATTATAAAACTCATTACGGATTTTTTAAACACTATAAATTAAATTCTTTGCATTCATTAACAGGGGATATTGGCACTTTGAGACTGTGGGATCCATCAGATCGAAAGAGAAACTTCACCCCTGGTGTGACCATATCCAATGTAAAATTCAATAATGTAAGTGAACTTTGTTAACTCAATAACAAAATGGTTATTTACATTAAATATTGTTAAATGACAGGTAAACCCATTTATTCACTAGGAAGTGAGTAGGTATTTGGACTTTGACATAGCAGTAGATGTAGTTTACTTGGATTTTGCAAAGGCTTTTGATACAGTCCCCCATAGGCGACTAATGTATAAGCTAAGGTCTGTTGGTCTGGGGAGTCACATTTGTACATGGATAGAAAATTGGTTAATGAATAGGATGCAGAGTGTAGTTGTTAATGGGGCTTCATCATTATGGACTAAAGTGCTAAGTGGGGTGCCACAGGGTTCTGTGTTGGGGCCGCTTCTATTTAATCTATTTATTAATGATTTGGAAGTGGGTATTGTCAGCAAGGTTTCTGTGTTTGCTAACGACATAAAACTTTGTCAACCATTAAAACTTCAGAGGATGTGCAATCATTGCAGGGGGATCTAGATATATTGTCACATTGGGCTGCTAAGTGGCAGATGAAATTCAATGTTGAGAAATGTAAGGTGATGCATTTTGGATCTTAAAAAAATCTTATATGTAGCAAGCAGTGCCAGGCAGCAACAGCTAGAGCCACGGATATAACAAAAGAAGAAACGCAGTGCAGTGCCGTTTCTTCTTTTGTTATATCCGTGGGATTTGGTCTCAAGCGACGGACCTGGGGCACTCTGCACCTGGGTCACCAAGAAGCACGGGTAAGTCCCGAATATATATTGTTGAATTCCTATTGGAAGTGTTCTATCTTGCTATCTGGAGGAACGAGGGGTCTGGGGTTTCTTACACCCGGACCACCGCAATAAATAAGTAAGCATTATAAGATTCACATTTCATGAGATTGGATTCCTATTTTTGAACAGCTAGAGCCAGCAAGGTATTGTCTTGTCAAGGGAGAAAAATACTATTCTCCCTCTTTACAAAGCATTGGTAAGACCTCATTTGGAATATGCAGTGCAATTATGGAATACTTTGTACAAAAAAGGACATCTTGGAAATGGAAAGGGTTCAGAGAAGGGAAACTAAATTAATAAGGGGATTGGGAGACCTTGAATATGAAGAGAGACTAGAAAAGTTACAATTATGTACGTTGGAGAACAGGCGCTTGTGCGGGGATATGATTACTGTGTATAAATACATTAACGGGCCATACAATAAACTATCTGGGGCATTGTTCACCAATAGAACATGTCAGGGGACACGTGGACATCCCTGGAAGAAAAGAAGTTTAGTCTTCCAAGTTCAGAAGGGGTTTTTCACTGTGAGAATGTTAAAACTATGGAACTGTCTTCCATTAGATGTTGTTATGGCAGGTTCATTGGTCAGTTTCAAAAGGAAGCTGGATGTGTTTCTAAAAACAAATAATATTGCACGTTACTGGTATTGATTCATAAAGTTGAAGTTGATCCAGGGATATTTCTGAATATTTTTTTTTCCCCTGCATACTGTGTGGTTTTTTTTTTCTGCTTTCTTTACCTTCATCTGGATCAACTATTTGGTAGCAAATGTGGGTATTGCTGAGTAGATTGGACTGGACATATGTCTTTATTCAAACTCAAATACTATACTACACTATACTATGCTATACTATGCTATATTATAATATAGGACTTAATGGATTATACATGCTTCTCTGAATTTTGGTTTAGCCATACATCAAATTGTAATAATACATTTAATGATACAATTACAGCTCAGTAATACATATAAATCTCTTTATTAGATTCCAAGATCCATATGTTCAGAAAACTGTCTCCATGGCTTTAGAAATGCACTAACACCTGGAGAAAAGCCTTGCTGTTTTGACTGTATGGCATGTTCAGAAGGAGAGATCTCCAATATAACTGGTACACATGAAAAAATACAACAAGTATTTAAAGTGATAGAGGTATTTTAAAGGATAAAAAAAGACAAAAAATGAATAAAAATAAAAAATGACTGTCCTGGAATTTCCTTAACAGGGAACTAAAGTTTCCAGACAACATTGTCCCAATAGCACATTCACAAAGATAAAAAAAAGCTGTGTCTCACCTCTACCTTTGCTGTGGATGCTGGGTGATTTATGAAAATAACCTGTGGTTACTAGGGTTCAGTACCCATAACGCACCTTATCTGGGAACACCCAGCTAAGTGTACGCAATACACTTCATAGCAAGCTGCAGCCTTGCTTCCTGAAAGCTAACAGCCAATCATGTTACAGCTCAGAGATCATCCCAGTTTTTGTGTAAACACATTACAAATGTTCCTGTACATAATAATGATAAATACATTTGCTTTTCATAGAAAAAAAGAACAGAAAAGTAATCTTTGCAGTTTATTTCTTCGCTAGCATGAATGTAAGAAACAGAACATTAACATTAACAAACTCATGTAGTCAATATTTTTTATCTCTCCACTACTGCCTTGTCTCCTTGTTGGAACTGAATTAAAATTCCTATCTGTGTGGACACTAGTATTTGTGTTGCTTTGGTGAATCTAGTATTTGTGTTGCTTTGGTGAATTTCCATGTTAAAAGTTGCAAGATAAGAAAAATGATCTGGGGATGAAAGGGATTTCACTCTGGGGGTCTGTTTTCCTTTTCTGTACACAAGGTATGAACCTTTACTTTGCAAGATGCAGCCTGTTTGGTTGAATTAAAGAAGTTACATTTTTTTTGTGTGTTTTTAAAAAAATATATTTAGATTTGATATATGTATCCATTGGTGTATGTCAGTCCTAAAAATTCCACGTGTTTGAAGCGTAGCTTCGGAAGTAGTAAGTTGTTAGTGGCAGGAAGGACAAGGGGAGAAATATAGTTTTCCACTTGTTACTTTAATTCGCACAAAATCAAGTGGAGATTCACAATCTTACACTTTTTAGAAGACATAGAGGCGTATGGGGGAGGGGAGTACAATTCTCCTTTAACTGGTGATACTTTTCGGCTAGTTTTACAGTTTTCAGTTGCAAAAGGAGTTTTTAAAAATCAATAAACCTTTGAAAATTATAAACTTTCCCTAGCAAATATAACGTTAGTAAAAATACACTGTGTCTGCATTATAACATTTTTGTGTCACATCTCACTAAAATTAAAAAAAAAATTAAAATAAAAAAATACAATATGGGCCAGTGGTTCATTATTTTATAGGGTTTAGACAGTATTTTTAATAAAAAAAAAAAAATAATAATATAATAAAAACACTTTCTAAAGCAGGGTACACACAGTAACGTTAAAGCTCTGATACCGTTTTCGGTATTGCGTGTACCTTGGTTTTCCGAACGCCCTATAGAGGAGTCTGCCGCAGCCGAGGGAAACACACAGCCCCGAGCATTCTCCCTATGATGTGCATAGGGAGACTGCTCGGTACTGTGTGTATGCAGATCTTTGAAAGATGACAGACAGGATCTTGCAGATCCTGTCTGTCATCTTTCAATGATCTGTTGTATGTGTATCCAGCTTTACTCTTAACCCCACTGGTCTATATTGTTACTTTACACTAATACACTAACACCTTTTTAGCATTGACAAACAAATAATTGTTGTTACTCACACCTATTTAGAAGTCCTTCTCTCTTTCTACTCCACTCTGTCAACAGTGCCAAAATTGCAAACCAAATGGAAAATGCAGATGAGCCTCAGGCAGTATTATGTGTATCCAAAAGCTTCTTTCTTTCATTCCAGGTTTCCCCAGTTATTTAGGTCTGCTAATTCCCTGGGAGCTCAGAGGGTCATCTTGCTCCATTCATATTATTTCTAAACTTTCTTCATCTTCTTCTATTAAGATGGTAATCCTGTTGGGATTGTCAAACTGGAAGGAATCAATCCTACTCTTATCTTCCCTAGTTCACTTACAAACTGCCTCCCTTCTTCTCTTCTCCTGCACAGAGTATGGACTATTGTAACTCCCCTGGGATTGTTGAGTTTCTTCTTTAATTCTGACCTCAGATTTCAAAAGAACAGTACACTCAAGACTTTATGAAAACATAGACCTCCTGGAAAACTGAAAGACACTGTACATGGACATTGTGTGGCACCAGCAATTTGTTTATCCCAATGACTGTTCATTTCATTTTATTTCATTAGAGCTTCAACCAAGCCAAATGAAGAGAACTTCAGCTTGAGTACATCTGTGTACATATGTAGTTACTTAAAACCCATCTCACACTAATTGATGCAAATGAAAAATGAATTATAATGTTTTATTAAAAGAATCAAGCTGTGTTATCTACTAATATTCATATTATATGCTTTCCCTTATCATTGATACCATATTGATTTATCTTCACAGACTGCATCAGATGCCCAGACATGAAATGGCCCAATATGAATCGGACACTGTGTATTGCCAAGAAAGAGGATTTTATATCATTCACAAATGAAGTAATTTCCGTATTTCTTTTATCTATTTCTATTTTATTTTCATTTATGACACTGGTAATATTGGGAGTTTTTGTTGCATATCAGGACACCCCCATTGTAAGAGCCAATAACAGGTCCCTCAGCTTCCTCCTCCTGGTCTCAGTGGAGAGACGGGTCCTCCTCTCCGTTACAACACCCCCTGCTGCGCTGAAGGTCCTCTCCGAAAGAACACTGGATGACGGGCATGAAAGGACCTCGATGGCATACTGTGCCAACTCGGGCCAGATATCAAGCCTCGCCACCCAGTAGTCCAGTGGATCCTCAGTCTCTGATGTGGCTAAACCGGCCCTGGATCCGATGTAGTCGGTGACCTGGCGACTGAGGTGTTAGAGGCAACGTAGCAGTGTTGCCTCATAGTGCTGCATTCTACCTCCCTCTGAGATGCGGGGATAAACTCCGACACTTTACCCTTATAGCGGGGATCTATAAGGGTGGCCACCCAGTACTGCTCCTTCTCTTT